>JASCZI010030216.1:38798-85057 GCA_036250425.1 Stylosanthes scabra
TGCCTTCTCCTCAGGTGTTAAATCCTTCTCAAATGGATTTGGGTATAACAAATTTCTTTCAAGAATGAAATCCTTTCTACGCTTTCGTTCATCAAGCCTGCAACACATTTCAATTTAAGGATGGCAGTGAATAATGCAATACCATGCTAACATTGGTGCTGTTAATGTTTCAGAGTTTATGATTCAGGAGGGAAAAACTAATAGAATAAGATGGCAGTTCACCTTTTCCCATAGATACGCAAGACACGTAGTTTTATCTCTCTCTCTTCCTCTGTGTCAGTGTCCTTAAATTCCATTTCAGCAAGTAGTTGTTCAGCATCATTATCGTATTCTGGATCAAATTCCTGTCTTTTTGAATTATAACCACTGGATTCTACCAATGAAGGACCTTCATTTCCTGAGGAATTTGGCTTCTTTCCACCAAAATTCCTGTCTACTTGAGAATCTGGCAGTGACAAAGAAACAAGAATTTAGACAGAACATAAACAGTTTCATGATTTTCCTCAAACAATATGCATGTGTGGATATGCAAGCCAATGCCAGTGACGAAAAGACAAAGCAGTGATTAGTGATGAGTTTCATGCGAGAAGCGGTACACCTTAAACCCTAGTTTGGCATGTACAAAATCTTAGTCCTGGATATTTTAGTCATAGAAAAATCGCCACATTGCCTCAAATATTAATCTATTAAAATGGCTTTCGAATTACATAAAAACAGTTATATGTGTGGTATCCTTCCTCCTGCTTTTGCTTATAAGAATAGCAATTTTTTGTTGTAGAAATAAGCGTTATAGGTATAATTCCAAATGTTTCACACCTTCCAATTTAACAACACCAAGGCCGTCTTTTCCACGGGCTGCATTTGAGGCCTTCTGATTGGAGCCAGAGGAACCAGCTTTATGAGAATCTTCAACTCTGAATCAATGAATATACATTAAAAAGTTTGGTATAGAAGATGACAAGAAAAAAGTGCATGTAGAAAATAATAGCCTTACTTGACTCTAGAGGGAGAAAAGGCAGATTCTTCCTTAAGACCATCTGCCATGGAAATTCCTGTACCAATTACAAAAGACAATGACGTGATTATAAGCCATTGTCAATAACGAAAACATCGATCTTGCAGCAAGCTACAGCACTGATGCCTTCGGGCACAAGTAATAATCAATTGCAGATACAGTAAGATGCTATGCTAAAGGTTAACTCATTTCATTCAAAATAAGTTATAGGTGAGGCATGCCTAATCTGTAACAGAATATTATGAAAGTGATGTTGAGTATTGTCACAAACCTTTCTTGTCCTCGCCCTGTCCTTTTGCCATGGCAAGAAGTTCTTTTTTGTTTTTCCCAACAACATGAGACATGTCCTAATAAATATAAAATGGCAGGATTTAAAATACCATCATATAAATAAGAATCAACATAATATAAATAAATATAATAGAAAAGAAGCACTGCTTGCAGCTTCATTTGATGCCCCATCATACCGGAAGAGGAAAGAATGGGGAGTTCAAGTATATATTTCTGTAGTGTTCTATGCATGATTCTTTGTTCTTTGTCCCAACATGCTCAGCAACTTCTGCCCAGTTTCCCAAGCCATACATTTCAATGCCCTAGAATCAACAAATTATTGCAACAAATATCATATACAAGTAAGAGATGTATTATTGGACAAAATGGAAGTTACTAGCCTCTACATTGTTTAACAACTAGTCATCATTACATCTAATAAATAAGCTTGAAAACAATACCTCTAGAAGCAGAATTTCATCATCTGCATTCCAGTCAGCGCAAATAAGAGGGAAAGATAAATTATCCTGTCAAAACTGAATCGTATTAAAATAAATCATCTTTGAGGAATGAATCCAATATGAGTATAACAACAATGTTAAAACTAAAAGTGGTTTAATGAACAGTATGCTAGGACAGTTTCAATTACTTAAAATCTTTCAAATATGTAACGGATCATGGATTTTCCAATATGATAACAGAACAATTTAAAAGGAGGGGGGAATATCTGTTTAACTTAACCCTCCAATGTCTTGATTATAGAGATAGATCAGCTAGCACGAAAGGAAAGACACAGCTTCTCTCTAACAAAAATTCTATGACTAATTAGGTATTTTGAAAGAACAAATTGGAATAGAAACAACCACTGACCATAACCCTGTAAGGGTGACTGCTTTTGTGCGGTGTCACCTCAGCTCCAACAGAAAAACATTCTATACATAGGTCAAAATCAGGGCACATAGCACACTTGATGCGGACTTTTCCTGTAATATCTTTATTACAATAATTACAGTGATACAAAGCCCTTTTCCCTTCACTTGCTCCCTGCCCTGTTGGTATCACATACATGCCAGTAATATTATCTTAAAATATGATCAGCCATGAATAAACAATCAATAAATGTACAACTATAGTTCCAAGTAACTATCAGACTATCACCGATATAACAATCGCTGAGGAGTAAACTTCAATGATTCTATAACTTCTTTATACAACTCCATCTAAATTCAGTTTCTTAGTGTGTTGTACAATTGACATTTACTGAAAGAGTACAAGATAGTGAAAATTTTACCAGCAGCTCCAGGCTCTAAATTTTCTCCACTAGCAGCATTCTTTTTTCTCCTTGACCTACAAACCCAATAGAAACAAGAAGAGGAATTATGCTTAAATTAAAAACAAGGGTCAAAAGAAATGAGCTTAGTAATGGAATGCATCTTGGGATGAACATTCAGGGTAACAAATACAACAATTACAACCATATATAAGAAAAACCTTTGAGCATTAACTGCAGATAGCGGAATTGCAATAGTGCCGAAAAAATTTGAAAAACTAAAATCGAACCTTTGGTTTGGGTCCTCATCGGCGTGGTGAAAATTCCCGCGAGAGCGACCCATATATGGTTCTGTTCACCAAACCCAGTGCGAAATCGCGCTTTAACAGAACGGGGATGGATAATCTAATGTAATAAATTTATCTTATCTTATATTAAGGAAGAACAAAAAAAATAAAATAAAGAAACCCTAGAATTTGGAAGATTGAATTGCAATTGGGGTTGAGTGTGATTTTCTGACAAAGTTGAAATTTTTTAGTAATTGGGAATTGGGGAGGGGGGGTATAGTGTAAGATGAAGGAAGGGATGGTTAGCAAAAAGGAAAGAAAGAAGAAAAAGGGCAACGTATGTTTCTCCGAAGAATGTGCAGTGTTGTAACTGTAACTGTACAAGTATGGTCGAACCGAGTTTGGTTTGGTCTCAACTCTCAACTTCTAAATGCTAAACTGTTTTTTACTTTTTATATCTAGGATCAAATTGTTTAAACTCAAGATAGATAGATTGGACTTCAAGTAGCATTTTTAGGACCAGATGTTTAACGAGTTTAATTTTAATGCTCCTACGGTGTAACGAGTTTTACATAATTATTTAATTACATTCATACATTTATATGATTTTAAATTTAAAAGTGGTGAGTTTAAAAATTAATTGTTTTTGATAATGTGATAATACCTAATTGGATATATATTAAACTCTTTTATAATAACAATATATGAAAATTAAATTCATGTTTAATAGAGTTTAATTTTAATGCTTTAAAATGTTTTATATAATCATGCAATTGTATTTGTCTTTTAAAATGAGTAATGAGTTAATAGAAAATATTCATCTTTATGTAATTAAATATACATGTAAAATATTTTTACACTAATAATTCTTAAAAATTAAATTCATATAGTAAAATAGCTAATTGGACTTATTTTGATTAATTAGTTTTATATTGTTTTAAAGATTTAAATGAGTACAATTAACTATATTTTAAAATTTTTTATGGTATTTCTTAATTTGGCAAATTGAGAACTAATTCGTGGCAAATTTGAATTCTATTTAAAGATCTATATCACGTTAATAAATTGTTGCATGCACAATAAACTATTTAGACCTTTTCTTGTTGTTGTGGAGGTTAATTGTTGGATTTTACTATAAATTTAATTTTATATAGATAGATAATTAATAGGGTATTATTGTATTAATAAAAATTTATAATTTTTTAATGTAAAAAATGTTTAAATACTTACATCTGATAAAATAATTGTGAAAATTTTTTTTAAACTCTTTTCTAATTTAAACAATTGATTGAGAAGTCATTAGTTTTAAGACCTAAAAGTAACAAAAGATTTAAGTTTTTAAATATAATTAATCTATATGCACTACTGTACATTTTCGTATACACTTTCGTATATACAATTTTTATCATGAAAAAATATAAACATCAGCATAAAAAATATTTTTTTTATGCTGTTTTCTTTAACTTTCATTATATGTTGTATTGATATTTGTAGTTATGCCTCTTTGTCAAAATCTAATTACTAACGACACACTTTTCATATATTTCAAGTATTTTATGGTATATCATAATTTAAAAGTTTTAACCGATATTTCAATTATCAAATCTATATAACTCATAATTAAAATTAATAATTATACACGACTAAGCGATTTTGTCAACTAAGTTCAACTAAGGTCTCCCCCACCCTTGTGCTTTCCCTCTTTCACTATTGTATTTTTCTTTTAGTTTCCTCGGCACATTAAGAAGTAGACAATGACAGAGACGACGACGATGATGACAATGACAACGACGACAACGATGTCAGCGACAATAATGACAGTGACAACAACAATAATGACAGTGATGATGATGACATTAACAAGAAGATGAAGAGAAAGAAGGAGGAGGATAATAAGATGAATACTAAAATATTAATTTGTGTGTTTTGACAATGTAATCATATGAATGTGAATCAATGTAAATCAATGCAATAATTCTATAAAATGTTTTATATAATTGTGCAATCGTATTATTTTTTTCAAATGACTAATGAGTTAATAGAAGAGAAATTTATTTTTAATGATGTGGTATTTCATAATTAGATGAACATGTAAAATATTTTTACACTAATCATTTTTTAAAATTAAATTCATATAACAAAATAGTCAATTGAACTTATTTTGATTAATTAGTTTTATACTGTTGTAAAGATTTAAATGAGTATAATTAACTATTTTTTATTTTTTACAGTATTTCTCAACTCGGCAGGTAAATAATAAATTCTTTACGAATTTGAGTTTATTTAAGAGTTTATCACTCATCAATAAGTTATTCCATGCATAATTAACTATTTAAATTTTTCATTGTTGTTGTGGTGGTTAATTGTTGGATTCTACTATAAATTTAATTTTATACAGATAATTAATAGTGTATTATTGTATTAATAAAAATAATTAATTCATAAATTTAGTCTTTAAAAATTGTTTAAATACCTAAATCTGATAAAATAGTTGTGTAAAAATTTTTAAGTTCTTTTCTAATTTAAACAATTGATTGAGAAGGGATTAGTTTTAAGGCATAAAAGTTACAAAATATTTAAATTTTTAAATATAATTAATATATATGCACCATTATATATTTCTGTACACACTATTTTTAGCACAGAAAAATATAAATAGTAGCACAGAAAAATAAAATTTTTAGGTTGATATTTACGTTTTTTCATACTAAAAATAGTGTGTACGGAAGTTTATAATAATGGGAACAGCATTACACATGATGAAAAATATTTCAGGAATTAATTTTTTCTTTAACTTTAATTATGTGTTGTATTGATATTTTTAGCCATGCTTCTTTGTCAAAATCTAATTATTAATGACATACTTTTCATATATTTCAGGTATTTTATGGTATATGATAATTTAAAAGTTTTACAGTTATTTCAATTATTAAATCTATATAATTAAAATTACTAATTATACATAATCAAGTGATTTTGCCAACTAAGTCCAACCAAGCTTCTTCCACATCCGCATTTTCTCTTTTAATTTTCACTACTGCATTTTGTTTTCCAATAAAGCTAGCTGACTAAGTGGTTTTGTGTAACCAAGTGGTTAGCCAAGCTTTTAACCTCACGCGTCTCATCCGTTAATATAACGTCAACCAAGTGCTTCAACCAAGTAAATAACCAAACAAATCTTTTTCTTTCCGTTTTTCATCTTCTTAGCTTATTTGCGTCATTCATTGTTGTTTTTGTTTTCCTCTGTTATTAGATTTCATTCTGGAACTTCCATCGTCAGTTTCTTCTTTGTTTTCTGTTGTTAGAAGAAAAAGAAGAAGAAGAAGAAGAAGAAGAAGAAGAAGAAGATGAAGATGATGATGATGATGATGCAGACATAAAAGAATGAAGGAAAGAAAGAAAAAGAAGAAGAAGTAGAAGAAGATGCAGATGCAGACTTGGAAGAAGGAATGAAGAAGAAGAAGAATTATTTATTTCTGCGCATTATTGCTTTCTATTTCTACGCATTATGGCTTTCGGTTTCTGCGCAATGGTGCATTTTATTTCTGCGCATTTTTTGTTTCTGCGCAATGCTGCTTTATATTTCTGCACAATACTGCTTTCTATTTCTGCGCAATAACAATAACAGCAGTAGCAACAACAACAACAACATAAATATAAAACGAAGAAGAAGAAGAAGATGATGATGATTTTATTTCTGCGCAATGGCGCTTTATATTTTTGCGCATTATTGCTTTTTATTTCTGCCCAATGCTGCTTTCTATTTCTGCGCAATGCTGCTTTATATTTCTGCGCATTATTGCTTTTTGTTTCTGCGCAATGCTGCTTTCTATTTCTGTGCAATGCTGCTTTATATTTCTGCGCAATTTTGATTTCTATACAGCAGCAACAACAACAACAAGAACAAAAACAACAACATAAAACACACGCTCCTTAATGGTGAGAGTGAGATTGGTGTAACAAATTCACTTGGTTAACCACTTGGTTGCTAAAACCACTTGTTCAAATAGCAAGATTGTCTTTTTTCCTTTTCACAGCACATTAAGAAGAAGACGGCAACAGCGACGACGATGATAATGACGATGAAGACAGTGACAACGATGAGGATAAGGACGATGACAATGACAGTGATAACGACAACGACGATGACAGTAACGATGATGACAGTGGTAAGAAGATGAATAGAAAGAAGGATGATAAGAAGAAGAACAAGAAGAAAAAGAAAAAAATATTGATTTGTGTGTTTTATTGTAATTGTATAAATGTGAATGAATATTAATCAATGTAAATCAATGCAGTAACTCTATAAAATATTTTATATAATTGTACAATCATATTTGTTCTTTCAAATAACTAATAAGTTAATCGAAGAGAAATTCATCTTTAATGATATGACATTATTACGTAATTAGATGTATATGTAAAATATTTTCACACTAATAATCTTTAAAAATTAATACATATAGTAAAATAGTTAATTGGACTTATTTTGATTAATTACTTTTATACTGTTGTAAAGATTTAAATGAGTACAATTAACTATTTTTTTTCCAAAGTATTTATCAACTCGACAGGTTGAGAATTAATTTGTCGCGAATCTAAACTTCATTTAAGGGATTATCGCTCGTCAATAAATTGTTGCATGCACAATTAACTATTTATTATTCTTGTGGTGATTAATTGTTGGATTTTACTGTAAATTTAATTTTATATAGACAATTAATAGTGTATTATTGTATTAACAAAAATAATTAATTTATAAATTTATTATTTAAAAATTGTTTAAATACTTACCTGTGATAAAATAATTGTGTAAAAATTTTTTAACTTTTCTCTAATTTTAACAATTGATTGAAAAGTGATTAATTTTGAGACATAAAAATAACAAAAGATTTAAATTTTTAAATATAATCAATATGTGTGTATCACTACACACTTCTATATACACCATTTTTAACATAAAAAAAATCTAAATATGAGCATGGAAAAATAATATTTTTGTGATGATATTTATATTTTTTCATGCTAAAAATAATATGTACGAAAGTGTATAATGATATATGTAGTATTACACATGATAAAAATATTTGAGGAATTAATTTTTTCTTTAACTTTTATTATATGTTGTATTGATATTTTTAGTCATGCCTCTTTGTCAAAATCTAATTATTAACGACACACCTTTCATATATTTCAGGTATTTTATGGTATATGATCATTTAAAAGTTTTAACCGTTATTTCAGTTGTCAGATCTATATAATTAAAATCAATAATTATACACAACCAAGTGATTTTGTCAATTAATTAAGGTCCCCCCACATGCGCATTTTCTCTCTTTCACTACTATTTTTTTTTCTTATTTTCAGCACATTAAGAAGAAGACAACGACAGCGACAACGTTGACGATGACAATGGCGATGATGATAATGACAATGATGACGGCGATGATGACAGTGGCAAGACAATAAATAGAAAGAAGGAGGAACAGAAGAAGAGGACAAGGACAACGACAACGGCAAGGACAAAGATGATGACATTGACAGTGACGATGACAGCGACAACGACTATGACAACGATGATGATGTCAGTGGCAAGAAGATGAAGAGAAAGAAGGAGGAGGAAAAAGAGGAGGAGGAGACTAAAATATTAATTTGTGTATTTTAACATTGTAATTGTATGAATGTGAATGAATATAAATTTATATAAATGATAAATAAATAAATAAATAAATAAATAATTTCAAAATATTATAGAGCATTACTGAATATAAATAAAACATATTCTGGAGCACCAAAATCATTTTGTGCCGTATAATAACAATTAATAAGTTTAGAATATGCACTTGAGAAAAGATACACATTTTTCTCTACATTTCTTCACTCCTTAGCATTATTCCAAACAATCCAAACCAAGCAATAATGGAAATCCAATTTTCCTACGTATTCATCATCTCTATCCTTTTTGCAACAACCCTATGGCTAACAAAGAACCTAAAACAAAAAAGCCATAAACAGAAACTTCCACCAGGACCATGGAAGCTACCTCTCATTGGAAACCTCCATCAGCTAGCATCAGCAGGTTCTCTTCCACACCATGCTTTACAAAAGCTATCACTCAAATATGGTCCCATCATGCACCTAAAATTAGGTCAAGTTTCTGCTGTAGTTGTTTCATCAGCAGATGTTGCAAAAGAGATCATGAAAACAAATGATCATGCTTTTCTCCAAAGGCCAGAGTTTCATTCCATTGCAATCTTCACCTACGGTTTAAAAGATGTTGCTTTTGCTCAATATGGTGATTATTGGAGACAGATTAGGAAACTTTGCACTTTAGAGCTTCTAAGTTCCAAGAGGGTTAATTAAATCTTTTGCCTTCATAAGGGAGCAAGAAATATCAAACCTAATAGAATCTATTCATTCATGTGTGGGTTCTCAAGTTAATGTTAGTGAGAAAATTTTTTCTATGGTCAGCACAATCGTTTCAAGGGCAACATTTGGTGAGAAAACTAAGCAACATGAGGAATTTGTAAGTCTGGTTAAAGAGGTGGCGAAGTTGACTGGAGGGTTTGACTTGGTTGACTTGTTTCCATGGCTCAAAGTTGTGACAAGTGACAAGGCAAAAATGGAGCTGCACAAGAAGCAGGATTTGATCTTGGAGAATATTATCAGAGAGAATCGAGTGATGAGATCCAAAGAAGCCATTGTAGGAGAAGAAGAAAGGCAAGAAAACATTATTGATGTTCTGCTAAGGATCCAACAAAATGGAGATCTTCAAGTCCCACTTACAGATGACAGCGTTAAAGCCATAATTTGGGTAATTTAATACTATATTTTTGACATAATCTTGAATGCTAGTTCCGACCAATTGCACTAAATTAGTTTCTGGCTTTTCAATTACACTTATATGATCCTTAACATTGAAAAAATCACACTACATTAGTTCCGGCACCCTTGCAATTAGAATGCCTATAACGCCATGGAAAGAGTGTTATGGACTAAAATGGTATAATTTTTCAATGTCAAATACCATATTAATGCAAATGGAAAGTCAAAGACTAATTCGATGCAACCTGTCAATCTCAATATCAAAATGAGATTTAACTTGTAAAAATATTGGTGGAAATTCTGATACAAATTCAAAATGTGAAGAGATACATAGTTATAAATATAATTAGATTTTTTTTAAAAGAAAAAAGAAAGCGATGGATTCCACAAATATTATCATTAATTTCTTTTTTTTTTCTGTATTCTATGACCACAAAAAAATATTAACTTTAAGAATTGTTGTTTGGTGATATAATCTTCTGAAGATGGTATTAATGAAAACATGTTTTGGCAACTATTTAGGATATGTTTGCTGCAGGGACTGATACTTCATCAACAACACTAGAATGGGCAATGGTGGAATTGATGAGAAACTCATCAGCCATGAAGAAGTTACAAGCTGAAATCAGAGGAAGGGAAACACCGTTGCGCGAGCATGACATGGAAGAACTTCTTTACTTAAAGTCAGTAATCAAAGAATCATTAAGGCTACACGCTCCAGTTCCTCTTTTGCTTCCAAGAGAATGCAAAGAAGCAACCGAGGTTAATGGCTACGAGATTCCGAAGAAGGCGAAAGTGATGGTAAATGCATGGGCTATAGGGAGAGATCCTAAACATTGGGATGATCCTTTGTGTTTCATACCGGAAAGGTTCCATGGCAATTGTGTTGATTTCAGAGGGTCGAATTTCGAGTACATCCCATTTGGTGCCGGAAGAAGAATTTGTCCCGGAATTTCGCTTGGTATATCAAATATTGAGTATGCTTTGGCTAAGTTGGTTTACCACTTCAATTGGGAAGTTCCAAAAGGAATGAAAGCAGAGGATTTGGACACGAGTGAAACATTTGGAGTTGTGACTGGAATGAAGAACAATCTTTTCTTGGTTCCCACTCCATATATATCATGATGATATTATCCTTCAATCAAGTCATTATGAATGCTTATGTATGGAGGTGTTTATGGGAAATAAATAATAGGAACCACATGGTAGTGGAAAATAATTGTGTTGATTCAGTTGGGTGATGTTTTTTACTTGGATGCTAGCTTCAGCAAGAACATTGTGATGATATGATTATGTTCAATTTGCATGAATGAATTTATGACGTTAGCCGTATAATTAGTCATCTATGATTTTTTTAAAAAAATTTCCGTATATAGTATTAAATATAATAAAAAATGAAAAACTGATATTATTAATTAGTCATTGAACATGCTATTTTGCATGTCCAAAAAAAAAAAACATGGTATTTTGGTTTATAAATTTAGAACAATGCTACAGAACAAATAATTAAGTTATCATCTAAAATTTATATGAATTATTCGTAACTCATCTACAAAAGATTAAGTTATCATTCAAAATTTATATGAATTATCATCCGTAACTCATATTGGCTTCCTATTGGTTATAATATGTTGCTCCATAATTTTTTCATAAATTTATACTATTATAATTTATAAGTTTCATATTTATTTATCAGTAAATTTTTGAAAGTGTAAAATGTGATACATTTTTCACTCTTTTAACTAAGTTTTAGGATTTAATTAAGCTTATTTAATTAAGCTTATTTAATTTCAATTTTAAAATGATACCTCATGATCATTCCTATGCACAAGGGATGTATTATAAATATCACATTTTAATTTACTTAATTTATTTACATATTCATAAAACACATAATAAAGTGATAAAGAAACGACAGAGAGCGCGCCCACCACGTGAAATCAAAGTATAAAACATTTGAATTAAGACACCGCCAAAAGAGGGTAAGTAAACGAAAACAGAACACCCACTCAAAACCCGCCACGTGTCCTCATTCAAAACCCTATAACCCCCTTCGCTCCCTCCTCTTTCAATTCAATTCAAACTCCTCTCTCTCGGTGTCTCTCTTCAATGGCGTCTTCCATGAAGCCATCTTCAAGGTACAGCACCTACGATTCTCGCTCCTCAACTTCCTCACACTTTTCCGATCCTTCTTCCTCTTCCGACTTCACCACCAAACCCCACACTTCTTCTTCATCTCGCGCCCTCGTCAATGCCAAGCCATCCCACGTGGCAGCCACCAAGAAGGTGGATCCGAGCTTGACAACAATGGTCAAGAAGCTCATCATGCAGAAGAAGCCCAAATCCACCAGCAACCAACCCAAGCTAATTGTTCCCTCTGATTTGATAGCACAACAATTGAAGAAAGATGCAAAGAAAGCCACCGGGCTATCCTCACTGCAGAAGAAGCTCTTCGGCGGGAAGGTACAGTCGTCGGAGGTGAAAGCGCTGACGGAGGTGAAGGGCAACACGAGGACACTGGCAATGGTGCTAAGAAGCGAGAGGGAGCTTCTCACCATGAATAAGGAGCAGGAAGGGGAGATTTCTCAGCTCAAGATCTTGCTCGATGAGAAGAACAAAGAAGTAAGTCTTAATTTGTTGCAATTTAGGGTTTCTGAACTTGAATTGATTAGTACTGAATTGTATCCAATTCAGGAAATGAATTAAGTTAGGGTTATGAATTTGCAGGTGGAGAAGCTGAAGGATTTGTGCTTGAAGCAAAGAGAAGAGATAAAGTCATTGAAGAATGCAATACTGTTCCCTGATGCAACGAATTCCGAGCTTCAGGAACTTGTAGAGAAGCAAAGCTCAGAGCTGAAGCAGGCTAAGATGGTAATTCCATCTCTACAGAAGCAGGTCACTTCTCTCACTGATCAGCTTCAAAGCCTTGCTGAGGATCTTGCAGAGGTATGCATAACAATTTGAACAAATCTATGATAACCTGGTAGTGTGAAATCTTTGTTGCTTCTTCATTTGTTTGTTAACTGTTTATTTGATATGATTGAAGGTTAAGGCAGATAAGTATTCAGCAAAAAAAGGCTTTCAGGGCTATGCAAGTTCTCCAAGAACTCCAACACATGCCCGTGAAGATGCTTGTAACTCTTGGGTAAGCCTGCTGTTAGAATTAAGAATATGACTCTAATTCCTGAATGGACTGAGAAGTGAGAACTATATACATTGCTATGATGCATCATGCATTAAGTCAATCTATCATCATGAATCTTGATATGCCTTTGAATCAGTGACTACCAATTGATCTACACTATCGAGTTAAGGGTTATGCTATTTGCAACCCGTATAAAATACATATTAAAATACAAAATACACATTGAAACGTACAAAAGGCTGATTTGGTGGCTAAATTTTGGTGTGTAAATAGTATTTTTGTTGAGGTTAATCATACACCAAATTTAACTCATTCTACTGGAAGAGTAATGGAAAACGTCAATGTTTCTTGGGTAATTATATCAAGCTGACAAGCATTTTGGTTCATCTGGCTCAACACTTCATGGCAGGAATTCAGCTCTGATGATCAATCAGATGACCTATTACTTAAGGATCTAAATCCCTGCTTAACACCAGTCAATACCAAGTCAAGATCAAGGGTAACTAACTCAAACACCCTCTCTAGTGTTCTCTTGAAATAATGTCTCCTCTCTCCCTCCTCATCAAGTTAACTTTTATACAGGATTTTGAGGTTATGGGGTCCGGCTCTATACCTGATGAAAGCTTATCTGTATCTGAGGATGATGTTAACGTTAAAGTATATCCTGAGATTGATTTCAGCTCTTTTGACAGAAAGTTCTCCAAGAGTTCTGATTGTTGCCACAACTCCACCAAGAGAAGCGTGGCAACGACAATCAAGGTTATCGGTCGGAGATCTGATGAGAGCAAAGTAGCCTATGGAGGTAGAATGAAGCACAGATTTGCATAAATAAAACAATAAAACAATCTCAATGTTTTGTAAGAGATTTCTTATCTCTTCTTCACTGTCATAATCTTCCAGTTTTGTTATTACCACATGTCTTTTTCAGATGTTGGACATTGTCTCTTTAAACATGAGGAGTAAATTATTGCTAGTTGTATATGGTCAAACATCACAATGAATAAGGTAACTAGATTGCCAGGAAACTATACAAATATTACCAAAATACTAGTCACTACTCACTAAAAGATCCTCATTTATTTGTTAAGTAATAAAATAAGGGATTAATCAATCACTGTGATGTGGTTTGTAAAATAATAAAGTAAAGGATTAATTATTTCTATTTATGGGTAAGTTTCGCTATTTTTATTCAAGAGTAATTTTTTTTTTTTCATTTTCTTACTTTAATTTTACCAATTTTCTCACTTTTAAGAGAATTTCATTCAGTTTTGATCCGGTTTAAGAATAATATGGACAAAATAAAACCAACTGTCACTATGAATTATGACTTAAAATAAAAAGAGGGGAATTAAACAGAACAAGAAACTCAGTATTTATTCATTAGCATATCAATGCAGTTCTGAATTCACACTAGATCAACATTCAAAGCTGATCAAAGCTGGACTATATAATATAACATTGGAATAACATTTCTTTCATAAACCTGTTGGACGTATATTATAAGCAGTAAACATTCACAAATCATGACCCTCGGCTTGAAGCGGTCTTAATGATCACAAACAGAGCTGCAAACAGAAATGAATTTTCATAAATTGAACATCATACACATTTAATTTATGAAAATTGGAGAGGGAAGTAAAGGGAGCAAGAATTTATCTTACATGAACCGATGAGGAGGGAGAGAAGGAAACCAAGCAAGATGTGTTGAACTGGATAAGGAAAGAATCCTTTCTTGTTGTCTGAACATCTTTTTGCAATGTTCCTTTCAAACCTTGCAACCTTCCTGTCTGCTACACGCCTTGAAGTAGTCTATGATATCATATTCACCAACAAACAACAATTGATTCAAACAAACCAATAAGTACATACATACATAATCTAATTGAGAAACATTATATATCTTTATCAATAGACACGTCCAATCTTACTATGTACAAATAGAATGTTACAAACACTAAAAGGATAATATCTTTTTTAAGTGTTTTCTATTGTTAAGTATTTTATGGGAGAAAAAAAATGAATTTTTGCGGCTTGTATTTATATTTTCTTGCACAAAAATAAAACTATACAAAATTAAAAACAAAAGAGAGAGAGGGGCTTCAAAAATCTTCACTGCCATCCCATCCTAGAACAGCAATGGAGTCAAAATTATAAAAATGCAGAAAAAAATTATTTTTCTATTGAAAAATAGACACAAGAATGAGCAAGAATTGAGATAAAACAATGGCATTCAAAAGAGAAATTGAGAATAAACAAAAACACCCCTATAATGGAAGAAAAAAGGACAAAAAATAAGTGAAATTCTTTACCATTAGTAGAGCAGAGTAGATAGCCAACAACCCTTTTGGAGAGAAGAATGGAGTGTTATAAGATCAAACAAAACCAGCTAACTTATTTTCTGCTTTGTTCACAATAATGTGTGCTGTAACCACAGTTCCACACTTTCACTTATAAATAAAATAAATAAATAAATAAATTAATCTAAAAAACAAAAAGGGGTGAAGATGAATGATGAATTCATAGAAGGGGTGTTATGGTTTTTTGGCATGTTATGTTATTTGTCACCCTCTAAAGATGACTCGTGGAGTTGCCAACCTAACCCACCTCCTCAATTTCTGCCATATGAGTTATTACTTATTACAATATATATAGTATAGTATACTTTCTTTATTTTTTGTTTTTTTATTTTGAATGAGAAATCATCTTAATTAATTACATGAATTCATTTTTTTCAACGGTTGCGTGGAAACTTTATCTCTAGCAGATACGTTAGAATCCAGAATTAAATGCAAATTGGGTTACCGCTATAGAAACAAATGTATTAGAATTTAGAAAACTAACAATTATTTAATTAAAAATGGTAAGTTTTTTTCAACTAATTATTTATTTATTCTGATTCTTTTTTATTTACATGATTTTTTTCCCGGAATGTGAAAATGTTCAACAATATTTTAAGAAATTGTAATTAAAATTATAATGAAAATATAAATATATACTAAATTACTAATAAAAAAGTCGGGTCAATGCAATATTAAATGCAATCTTAGGTATATTCCATCTTCCATGATATAATGTTGAGTGTCAAAATTGGAAAGGAAAATAAATTGAGATCGAATCAAATGAAAAAAATTGACAATATTAAAAGGCCTGTTTAGTGATGGTGTGATTCTCAAAAAGCTGTGGAGTAATTTGGGTTCTCAAAAAGTAATTCTTAAAAAATTATCAGATATTATTTGATAAAAAATATCTCAATAAACATGAGTCACATATATAGCATTTGATAAAAATATTTTTTATTGAAATTTAAAATTAATTTATTATTTTATTTTTTGAACTCTAAAAAACTGCTTAGGAAGTGCTCCCAAAAGCAACCCAACTTTCAAAAATTAAAAGCAAAAGCTCCTTAACTTTTCGAGTTACCAAACGCAAAAAAATAGCTCATACTTTTTAAAAGCAAAAGCATTTGATTGTAATGCTTTACTAAACCCGCCCTAAATACGATGAGCTTTAGCCGATATGACATTATTCCTTCCCCATGGTAAGTTCGAATTTCACCTTAAAAAAATATGATCTAACTATACCAAAGAGAGAAAAATGTGCCACCTATATCTAAACACCAACCATGGAAAATCAACACCAAAGAAAGTTACTCTCATTTCGGTGTTTACTAAAATTCAACTGTCATTAGAAGTTAAATACATGGAAATATGGAATGAAGCATGGAATGTGTGTCTCAACAACACACAAACAAGTATCAAGTATGTATAGTTATCTACACATTGAAATTATTGACAAACCTGGACCCTACAAATAACAGTGGCTCCAAGGAAAAAAACTAAACAAATATTTGAGTGATTTTTCCATTTGCAATCTAATTGGGTTAAGACTTAAGATGAAGGGTATACAAGACTCTCTCATTTGGTGATGTCTGGGGTTGGTATAAATGGAGTAAACTATATATACATAAGAAAAAATTCTGCCCACTACCAAAATTGGATGATGACTCTTCTGATGCCACAAAATTGATTGAAGAAAAATACAGGGAAAACTTTCTGTTCCTTCCAACCCCATCTCTGTCCAGACTTCAACTTCTGAAATTCTCTCACCAATTATGCAACTGAGAAGTAATGCTTTTCTCGACAGGATGGTATTGCGTGTGAAGGTGTCTCTTGGCTTTATCAGAGCCAGGCTGCTCGAGCCACTTGTCATATAAGCCTCTTACGACGGGGTTCTCGAATGGTTCTGCCACACGAACCTAGCATATACAGAAGTTCAGTCATTCACTGATTCAGAAACGATTAAAGAAGAAAAGCGTAAAACAAACTTAAACTACAATTCTACACAATTATATCATTTATGAAAACTAACGGCTAGTTTGCAGAAGTTCTTACATTGTCCATGTAAATAGTTTCCAATAACAGGCTCAATTCTTTGGGAGATTGCCCTTTCTTTGGTTTAATTTGACCTCCGCCATTCAAGCAACCTGCTTAAAATCATTATGCATGTTAAATCAACACTAAATAAAAGGCTCCATCAGAAAACATTTGAGAAGGAAAAGAAAAATGTAATACCTGAAGGGCATGCCATTATCTCCAGGAAATGATAGTCACATTTACCGGTTTTAAGTTTTCTGACAACATTTTGCAGGTTCCGGAAACCATAACAGAGAGCAAATCTTAACACGGTTTTTCCCTCCACCTGCATAGACAACAATTTATATCACTAAATGAAGATAACGTTATATAATTATATATGTTTGATAAATTGTTATTGTGCATGAATATGCAATATTACGATGCAATATATCTTAAATCCTTTCATAACCTTAATATCCTCGAGCATAACAAAAACTAAATGAAAATTTTCACAAAAACTTGCCTCAAGAGTAACTTCCTGAAAATCTGGATTCCGTATATTTCTGAAGTTCAAAGGGCCATCAATTTCTCTTCCAAAAAGTGTTTTAGCAGCATATCGGAAAATTGTGTCTGCGTAACCTCCAGAGCTTCCACGGACCCCATAAAGGTAACCTTCTTCACTAATATTTGTCAACCTGCATGAAAGTGCATCACATCTAAACAACTATTTCACAAACACAAAGAAACTAAAAGATAGAGGCAGTTTTAAGTTTCTTACGGTCTATCCAACGGAGATTCTTCTAAGCTTTCAAAATCAACTTCTTTTAACTGCAAAATAGAAACAGAACAGAAAATTATTCACAAACCATTAGTTAGAAGCGAATGAGTTCACAAAACTGAGGAGATGCGTGGAAAATACTAACCTGAATCAATTCCAAAACTTCTCCTGTTGTCAGTACTGAATCTACCTCTGTCATCACATTATCTTCATTCCCACTCCCTTCATCATGGGAATCCGGACGGAAAACAAAGTCATCCCTAGCAGCCTCAAGCTTTTTATCATAACAAGGCATCACAGTGACGTGGTAAATTTCTTCAGGCCTGTTAAAAAATTCCCAAGCATTTCACTACATTTATAACTGGAAAAGGTGGCTTCTTATTTGTTTCAGAATTTCAACTAAACTAAGACATCATATATTATCATAAAAATAACAGGTGACCTTTTTCTAGAAACTTTATTATGTTGAGTGAACACCCTACCTAAGTCCCATATCTTGGCATAAATAGTGTTTTATGATGGCTCCAATTGTTTGTTGTGGACTCTTTACTTTTGAAATATTTGGTAAAACAAATGAACCAAGTTGCTTCTCTGCGTAGCATATCCAACCTGAAAACATATGTTCACATGACAGCAATCAGTTAGCATTTCTCCCTCCTACTTGAATCCTCACTAAAACCTATTCGAAAAATTTACCCCCTTCCTTATCTCTCTAACTCTGAATGAAATACCCCAAGCCACTTGCAACTAAAGAATAAACCGATTTAGTTGAGCTTAGAAAAAGGAGTGCTTTTTATGATATAGTTTTTAGTAAGAGTCTATCTTACACAAGGTATTTTGTTTAGGTTATAGGAAAAGCTCTCAAACTTAGTCTTTTCACAAGTATTTATACGTCTATACGATATTATTAGAAGTCTGTGTTGCAGTATTGATCACTTTTTTAATAAGATTTAACAATCAGGCCTTAAATGTAGCAGTTACCAAACTAATGAAGTGTTGAATTTACATACCTGGGCAAGCAGAAGTGATCATAGGTAGGCTTGAGTTATTCTTCTCATCATCAACCAGTTGACTCTGTTTGTACCTTGACATGAATTCCATACAAGATTCAATAAGGGTTAAGTCTCTACTGCAACTTGTGTCAAAAATTGCCTTCACTCCCAATGATTTAAAAAATCTCGTCAGCTTGTTAAAAACCTGTAATAGCAAATTTTTCATATTTAAACTACCAGTAAAATAATTAGAGAAAAGCAGTCCGGTGCAACGGTTAACCAAACAAAAAGCCACTGGATTGAAAAATATATTAAAGAAGTGGGGTACCACTAAAAGCAACAACCAAAGCATCACCTGAAGTGGGGAAATGCCAAAATGAGCCGCAAGGGAGGCCCTTGACTGGGGAGAAACAGACATAATCACTGCTTTTCCTTTACTAATATTGGATAAAAACTCATCCAAGCTTTGTTTCTCCAGCATAACTGTCTCCGCAGACGTCACACAGCCACTGTATTGTCAGACAAACTCATTGTGTAAGATTACATATTGGCCTTATAAACCATCCCATAAAAACATAGGGGAATATGTTATGATTCCATATGATAAAAAATAGCCACGCATATGGCCTATGGACATTGGTATCTGGATAGTCATTCTTAACACTTTCCCTTAGAATAGCCCAGATTCTAATGTTTGGCCCCGTAAGTCTATTTTAGCTTGCTAATATCTAATCCTTCTCTACAAATTTCAGCTTTAACTCTAATTCTTTATTGAAGATCAAAGCTTTCTTTAAGGTTCTAAGGCTTTATTTTGGATACTAAATAAATTCCTTAGGCATTGTGGAATTCTGATCATGGGAGATTTTCAACTTCTGGACTTACAATTTTCTACTTTTTAGAGAATTTGGAAGGAGCTGCATTTGATGTAAAGAACAATTTAGACTAGTGTCCTGAAGTAATTTCTAAAATAGTTTCACCCAATACTCCCTTTATTGCATCGTGTTCTAAGAGCAAAATCGCATAAATGCTTAGACATAATGTCAAAATACCAACTCTCCCAAAAGCTTAAGCTATTATAAGGTTAAGACTCCTAAGCATGAATGCTTGGCTCCTAATTCATAAAATGATTTCATCTTGATGCAAAGCAATTTGATCATTCGATAATCCTGTAGTCTGAAATCCCAATACAGCCCTATCATAAAAGGTCTAAATTCACTTCACACTCACTCAATGTAAAGAGAGGACAAACCTGCATGCCAAACAATCCTTTAGAGAAATCTTAACAGGCTCTGACTGAACTTGCTTGTTTCTAACAACTGAGACCTACAGTCACACCAATAACCAAAGCATATAAAGACCCAAACGAGAAAAACAATGAAAATTTCAGCTGAATATACAAAAAGGGCATTACTTTAAAACACTAAATTTTACTTCTTAGAACAAGAACATGATTGAAAAGTGAGTTGTGGAAGTTACCTCGGAGTTGTCAGGCTTGTTGGCGTTTGGTTTCAAGCCCTTGAGCGATACTATGCATGCCTGCGACGGCGCTATGAAATCGTTGAGGTCCCCAATCCGAAGCGCCGCCGAGAATTTTTCTGACATGCCTCTTTCTACTCAAATCCGGTTCTTTTTTTTCTGATCAACAATTTGTAGTCGGGGAACTGAAATGAAGAGTTCAGGTAGCGGAACGCGGTGAGTTGATTGATGAGAAGGGAATAGAGGGTGTGTGAAAAGCATGAAAAGTTAGGGTTTTGGGAAGGAAATGAATATTGGGACGCGCCCAGAAAGTTGGAGAGGGATCTAAAGTTAGGTCGGTCAAAGGAAGAAGAGAAGAAATAGTGAACATCACCCATTCACTTTTTTATTTGTTAATTAATTATTAATTGTTTATTCGTGTTTATCCTTTTTTTTTCAATGCTACATTGATGATTTTTTTTAAAAAAAATTCTATTTACGGATGTCAATATATATTATACGTCACAAGTAAAATATCGTTATATTTGTAATAATAAAACTAGGATAATGGCCGCGTTGCGCGTGTAAAATTTTATTTAATTATTCTTTATTTAGATTAAATATAAAATAATATAATTGTCTTAAATACATTTATTAAATACATATCGAAAAAAATAATTGTAATAACTGAGAACCAAACTATTGTTAATTTAATCCGTTAACTAATTGATTCAATGTTTTAATATCTAAATAAGATGAAATTATGATTGGTCACGTTAAATTATTGAGTAATGCTAGAATTGACTAATAAATTATGAACTCCTTAAACTTTCTCTAAATTATATAATGACCACAGGTCGTAAAACTTATATCTTAAATACTAAATTCTAGATCCTAACTCATTTAAACTTAATTATTTAAATAATACACATGTTCTTAAAACAGAGCCTTATACATGTGTCCTTATAATCCTTCATAATCAACTACTACAAATAAATCCTTAAATTTACAATTTGACAATTTATATAAGAGTAATGCTACAAAATCAATATTAGGGGATTAATAGACAGTCAATGAGTGTAATTAGAGAAATAACATGTGGTAAAAAAAAGAAAAGAAAAAAGAAGAAAAAATGATATTAGCTTCCTATTATCTCCCTAATATTGACTATAAAGACTTTCTCTTTATGTAATAATTTATTTATATTTTATCATTAAAATTTAATTTAATTATTTTTCTATAAAAACCTATTTTTAAAATGAACAACGGATCTAATTTATATGATTCATTTGATTAATTTCTAACCATGAGACAAAAGTTGTTTGTTTGTTTTAGTTAAATATATAATAACTATTAAAAAAGAGTGAAAAAAATTAAACCGTGAGTTGACACAATAATTAATTTATATTTTAAAATTAGGATTAAAAATATTTTCCGTCCACATTTTACTTAAACATTTCTACAGTTAAAATAGAAATTGTTCTCCTTAATAATCAACATATTTGTTTCATATAAATAATGATAAATATTTAATCAACACATTGTTTTATGTAATTAAAAAATATTTTATTTACACTAACTATACAATTTATTTAATAAAGATAGTGGTTACTATAACAAAATATTCTTTACTACGAATTATATTGTATTATTAATTAATTAGTTAAATATTTATCTAAATTCAAAATATTACATTATAAATTAAAACAAAATTTTAAAATTTATGAGTTAATATATGTATTCTAGGTATTCAGTCTTCCAACCTAAATAATTGTCAATTATCCATTGTTCTATTTTAAGATAAAGTAAAAATGTATTCTAAAAAAATTCTAATTTAATTTTATAATTTAAATTGATATTAAAATTTAAACTTTCAAATTCACTTTAAATTAAACTTTCAAATAAATCCATTTTAAATTTTAAATTATCAATAATAAATCTTATTAAATCAAAACCAAAAATATTAATAAATTAAGAAAAAGTCTTAGTAGCAAATATGAGAGAAACAATAGAAAGTCGATACAATTTTTCTTCTTTTTTCTTTTTTTTTTTATCATTTATTATTTCCCTAATTACACTTATTGACTCCCTATTAATTCCTCTCTATTAATTTCCTAACGTTAGTTCCGTAACATTATTCATAAATTAAATTTGACTAATGCTAGGGGATCAATAGGGAGTCAATAAGTATAATTAGAGAAATAGTAAGTCGTAAAAGAGGAGAGAAAAAAGAAAAAAAAATAATATTAACTCCCTATTATCTCCATAATGTTGGCTCTCAAGACTTTCTCATTAAATATTAATAACACGTTTAGATACCATTTTATCTAATATATATAACATACAGTAAGAACATAGATATAAGAAAATTCAAATATAATAATATTCATATATATAAAACTTTTAACCCACAAACTCTAACATTCGAAATTAGAGTTCAAAATCTCAACAACTCCAATTTTTTCTTTAATGTAATCAATTTGATTGATCCTTTATTTTTTCTTTAATTATTTATATTCTAATTTCAAATTTCTAATCAATAGATATGACATCATTCAACCAATTAACAAAAAATATTTAGCGCAATTCAAATTGTAAAAAGATAGTTGGCAATAAAAAACTATTCAAAATAAAATTTTAAAAAATATAAATGAATGATAAATACAATTTTTAACCAAAATATATTATAAAAACAACGTAAAAGTAAATTCATAAACAGGTAGTTTATATATTAATTCATCAAAGGTCACAACTTTAATAATTTTTGTAGAGGAACTATATTCCTTGTTTACAAAAGATCGTAGCACAGTATTAACTAATTACAAATTCTATACAAATTCTAACATACCTAGTCTAAGCACACTAACTAAACAATTCATATTAGCAAATTTAATTTAATAGAAATACCTAAAAAGATACTAATAACCATTTAAAATAACTTATACAAAAAACATGAAGAAATTTGTCGATTCACTCATGTTCTTATATATCTACTTCATCTCCTCAATGCAAAATGTATCAAAACAACCTGCAAAGAAATTCTTTGATTCAATATTCATTTTGAATTATGAATTGTATTAGTATAATATCTGTTACATATAATCAGAATGATTTAAAATACCCTTAATATTCCAGATATCGAATCCATGAGTGTGGTAATTCATATTTACCAATCAAAATTCTCAGATACATCGGCATCTATAATTACTGGGATATGGTACGATAGATTTTTATAATTAAAACCTATTTAGATAAAAAAATATAATGTAAGCTACAACTATCTATTCACTTATTAAAGATTAATGCTATTGTCTTAATCTGTTTTTCATTTGATAATGAAGAAAAAATGAAAGCATCAACATCATTACCTTGAGACTTGAAACAACTTTGCCCCTCTTGATCAACCGCCTAATTACTGCTGTCAAGAAAACTCAAAAGAAATGAGAAAAATGGTAAATTCATATCCTTTATATGATATAATGAGAATAATAGAGTATCTTCTTTTGTCAAAAGAATTTATATGTTAATAAATAAAAAATGATAGATAAACAATCTTAAAGAAAAAGATTTTAAAGCTGCTAATGCATAATCTTATATCTAATATACCGGTCTTTGTTGGACTCCGATGTCAATGGCGCAGCTCTACTGTTGTGGATTGTCAAAGGCTCTACTTTTGTCATCTTTTGCGCCACTTTCAACAGGTTGTTCTATCTGAATAGTACGACCAAATAGCTGAAATGAATGTGAATGAGTGCTAATGTTTGGTTTTGTACAATTTATTTTATAGATGCTATTTTAGTGGATTTTTTTTTAATTTATTTTATGGGCATCTACTCCCATTAAAATTTAGATTTCGAAAATTGAATTTAAAATCTCAACAAATCATTTTTTATTGTGTGTAATTTTTTTTATTGAATTTAAATGATTTCATGATTCTTTCTAATAAAATTTCGAATTTCCTATTAATAGGAGTGACACCACTCAACCACTTAGCAAGTAACACTTGGCACGATTCTATGCACTGCCAAATGTCGATCAAATAAGACTTCCAAATGGCATGCACTGAGCGAGAACCCTATACCTTTTATATTTTAATTTTAATAATAGATAATAGATGCCGTTGTCACAACACTTGCATAATTTACAAAATTAAAATAATATAATAAAAATAATATAATAAGAAAAATTAATTTAGGTTAATCTTGCGATGAACTCATTAGTCGACTTAAACGAATGTTGAATGTTCGAATTTCGTTTTTTATATGTATTAATTAGCGATAAATCTTTAAATAAAAAGAAATTTACGACAAATAAGTCATCAATTTAGCGGAAATTGTGAAACCAAAATAATACAATTAGAATTCTAAAAGACTACCTTATTCTATGGCACAAATCTTAGAGACAAATAATCTAATTAACTTGATTATTAACCTTCCAGAAGTCAACAATTTTCAACTAGCATAAATAATTAAGACCCTTAATCAGTAAAATATCATTTGATATTACCAAATACCTGCATCATCCACCACAACTACATCCATACATATACACAAAAGAAACCAAGTCATAAAAAAAAAGTGTACACTTGCAAACATCATTTTTCTATCTTAAATGACATAAATGGCTACTGTAATGGTCCAAAATAGTGGTAACTACTAGGTAGTTAGGTAAGTTATTACTACCTAATTGCAAACTAAAGCTACCACCATATCCATGATTACCAAGCAGCAAATCTAATTTTGTTAGGACCATACAAACGGAAGAGACTGAAGGAAGAAATGCAAGAAAGAAGCACCATGCTAATGCTAACTACAACAGCACTAGCCACTCCTTCTCCCCCTTGGTTACAGAATTTCTCATACATGTTGCATACTTTCATCCATTGCAGTTCTTGCTGCCCCTCCTTTGCAAACACAGCTGATTGCCCTGCACCCGCCACTGCTGAAACTGTTACATATGCCATTATCTGCATGCATACATACATACAAAATATATCAATGTTTAGATACTAATTTATTGGTCATATAAAATTATAAATGTTATATAAGAATATAAAAGCTTATTTGGTGACAGTGTATGAGGACCCTAGCTATTATTCTTTGAGATTGGTCCATTTAGAAGACACAAAAAAATCTTTGTACCATAAAAGTCCTATACAAGTTGTAGGGCAGGGCACATCTACCATACCTATGCAGTATAATTGCCTTTTGAAATTCCCAACTACATATTAAAAATCTAAACAACCAGAAGGCATTTAATTTATGACTTACCAAACCTTGAGGTTAAGTGTATCTTATGGTATGGTACCTAAAACCAAAGAGGTCCCTCAATGGGCCATAGATTAATATTTCTTGATTCATATTCAAACACCTCAATTTTGTGGGTCATCATTAACTCTTACATTATTTAACTATGTATTTTACCATAGCCTATAACAGTGATATTTTCCAAACTGACCCTACAGATCATTTTCTTTTCTTTGTATTGGAAGTCAATAAGAAAAGTCAATCAAATAATTCACACCATGTCCTATGACAGCTTTGCCTAATTAATTTCACATGGGTTCATCATCCCATTACACAGATCAAGTTGATGAGAACAACAAACAAATAAAACTTGTTTTATTTTATCATTTTTCAAAAAATCAACAAGGTTATCAAACTCCAAAGTTTATTTACCCAAGCTTGTGAAACTTCAATAAACTTAAATCATAAAACACACAACTTCTTAAAAGTTTAAGAGCTAATTCATGAGTTTTGGCCACAGTATAGAAGACATGTTCATCATTTTTCTCTGAATAATCACAAGTTTGAAAAAAAAAGAAAGGGTACCTGATCAGCAGAAAAAATGGCCCAAGCCAAGGGCTTGCTGAAGAGTACACTTCCCCTAACCATACTCACAACACAGTGCAATCCTTGAATCAAAGAGTATCCAGCAGCCAAACCATTAGCCACTACCAAGAATCTGCAAAGTTTTTTCAATCCATCAAGAACTAATTAGGACAACAAAACATGCAACACTTTTATTCTTAGAATTTCAACTGCTTAACCAAAAGTGAACCAGATCAGAGAAATCAAAATAGATATACTTACACCAAAGCCTTATCATCAGTGAATTTAGCTTCCTTCTGAAAGGAGAAAAACACCCTCACTTGTGAATCAGTTCCAATAAGAACAACTGCAAGAACTCCAAGACCAAGGATCATAAACCTTAACACCAACTCAGCTATCTTGATCCTCTTATCCAACAACTTCAGGTTTGTGCTATGGTATACTGGAACAGTTCCAGGACTAACACCTACACCCAAGTAACTCATTTTTACAATGCAGAAGAAGAAGTGAGCAACACTTGAAGCCAAGCAAATCCTAGAAGGAAAAAATAATAACTATGGAGATGAACACCAACCACTAAATTCTCCACCACTTAAATAGACACAGGTTTCAATTTTGCATTTAAGTTTTTGCAAGGTAGTACTAATGGTGTGTGAAGCTTGGATTGTGCCAAGTGGTCAAAGTTTGAGGTTATGTGAGGACTCAGGACAGTGAAGTGGTACAAATAATACAAATGACAAAGGCACTTCAGACTCAGTATTCACTATTCACTGCTCATATAGGGTCATTAAATAGGGTCTTTCTCTCACCTCTGGTTTTGCATTTAAGAGAAATGGTAAATGAAGAGAAAGAAGTAAAGAAGGAAGAAAATGTGGTTTTTAGTGCTCCTTTATTTATGTTATGTTTATGGTGTCTAGAAAGGAGTAACATTTTCCATGCCCCTAGGAAAAAGATCTCTGATAAGGTAAGGTGTGCCTTAATTATGCTCATTGAAGGGACAGTATAGTGTGGTAACAATTTATGAAGCACCATTTTCTCTTGCCTAGACCATATCAATTAGTAGTACAAGGTAAAGTAAAACAAGTTGTTGCCTTGTTTTTAGGTTTTTACCATTTCTTTTGGAGTTTGGATCAATCATTCAATATTGTATAGGAAGTGGATTACATCTTCTGCGGTATTAGGTGTTTCAATATTTTTAATTGTTGATTTTAAATTAATTTTAATTATAAAATAATTTATGATTAAAATTAATCACTAAAAATAATAAAATACTTGATATTATGAAACATCTGATCCGTTTTGGTAAAAATAGGGATAGATATGAGTTTCTTTTGGTGGTTGGAAACTTAATTAAGTAAGATATTTAAGTTGATTTATGAAAGCACAAGGTCATTCATCATGTCTAGGCTATTGTATCATACTTTGTGGGGGCACATGTATGCATGAAGCAGTAGAAGGGGTTTATAACAGTCCACAAATACTTTGTTCAAGTTAGCAAAGAGGTTCATGTGGAAGGGACCTTATTACTTACATTGGGACATGTGTTGGTGTTGGTCCAAAGAGAAAGGAAGGTTTCATTTGCTGCTAGTAATGGTACTGATAGGTTAGGTACACATTAAAATCAAAATGTCTCTTCTTCCCTCTCCATGCTTTTTCTACATCTAATCTCTGGGTTTTATATCAGTGACAGTGAGTATTATATTCATATATTCTCATCCCTCTGTATTTTTAATTATTAGTAGGGTATAAGAAAGTAATAAAATCATCGGTAGAGAGCAATGCATAATATTAGGTTTGAATATCGTTTAAGAAGAAGTCGCGGCATATTAGTATTTCAGTACTATTAATCTTGATGTTAATCATATGAAAAAGTATAGCTAACTAATAATTTTTTAACCAACAAATCAGCCAATAAAACATAGAATATTTGTAACCACTGTTTATAGAACATTTACAATGAAAATCATAGAAGATCCGAAACCTAAAACAATCATTAGTTAACTTTATATTTTTTTAGAAACAGAACATCCGAAACCTAGAAACAGAACATCTGAAACTTAAAAAAATAGAACATCCAATTTAAATTGTTGGTTGATGTTGGCTGAATTTTTATTGATTAGCTAGCATTGTTGTAATCATATATATTATAGGAAGCCTTTTCAGTGTTACCCCGTCCTTTTCAGTAACACCGGAGTTCCATGTACGGAAAAGTTATTAGGGGACTAATTTGTCCACTTGTTAGTGTGTGAGTTACAATTTTAGCCCCAATAGCATGGCTAAAGTTACGAAAAAAGGCAGCTTCAACATGTATGGCACAAACATTTTTTGGTCAGAAGAGATCCATGCCTAGTAAAGTGACAGGTGTGCACTTCATTTGGGATTATTGACCACATCTTATTTTTCTTTCTTCAATTTGCATATTTTTCTGCACTTTAGTTTTAGTAACATTTTTAACTCAAATAAATATATTTTTTCCCACAAAATAAATAAATAAATATGATATGAATATACACCTTAATTTTATTTTAAGGGTACACAAAATAATATTTATATACACACTATATAACTCTATTCAATTATAATAATATAATTATTGTCTAATAAAAAATGTTAGATGCATATTTATTTTATCAATAAAATTTAATTAAGTCATTTATTTCTACACTAAATAAATTTTATTTTGATATTTAATAACACAAAAAATTAATATAGACATAAATTCCTATTTGACATTGAAATAACCTTATATTTGATATAAAATAATGACTTAGTTAAATTTAATTAGATAAAATATATGTACACCTAAAATTTATTATACATAATATTTGTGTGACAGTTTTCAATTATGTTGTCTATTTCATTATTTTATTTCTTATATCATTTATTTTTAAAAATGTGACAAACATTTTTAATAGTGTGTAACACTATTAGTCACTAAAATAGTTATTAATAACTATCAACATTTTTTATATTACTTTATATAATTAAAATCTTAAATAATAAATTAAATGCATCTATTATTATTATTATTATCATATATTTTGATTATAAAAATACAACCCAAAAATCAGTTTCAGGTGTGTAAAAAATTTCTTTTACTTCCAAACAAAACAAACAAATATTTTTTTTGAAAAAATTGCCACATGTCTGTCTTCCTGCTTTCAGGTTTCACGTCATTCTCAAAACCACGTGCTGAGCCAATCACCTTAGCCCTTAATTGCTCCAAGTCCAAGGACAATGACCGACAATTCCCCAACATAAAACCTGGTAAATGACCAGGCAGTTGCGGGCCTTCCATGCGACCCCATACATGTTTATCTACCAAATATGCTCACAATTACATCACGTCCACATGCTTATTTTAATATAAATTTGGACGCTTTACAACAGTGGAACTCTGAAGTTACCAAAAAGGATAAGATAATACCCGAAACGCTTCCTATATTATAAAATCAATCAAGATCAATGGTTAAAAAACGATAGATTACCGGTATATCACACTTTAGCGTATAATTTTCCTATGTTTTTTTTTTTCACAAATTTTCCTATGGTTTAAAGCGCTTCTAATAAATGGTAAGTGAAGTGATGACATCTCTTTTGTGTGTCTTTGGTCATCCATGTGCTGAGATTATTACTTTTTTTTTTCTCTTCGTTTTTGGTCATTGATGCAGTGACATATCCATCATAAAATAAACCGAGTAATTGGGCTTTTGGAAGTAGAGGACGACAAAACTTTTTTTTGGACATGGAGGATCACAAAGTTTGAAACTTTTCATGTGCCATTTCACTACCCATTAGGGCCCAAACCCAAATAAAAATATAAAAGCCCACATTACAGCATTAGGACCATACAAATTTGATGAATGAAAATTATAATAATAGATCTTATATTTGAATCTCAAACCAAAAACAAAGTTTTGATGCTTGAACCCTGTAATTTATGATAAAAAATGAACAAATGGCCTTAGGGCCTCTAGTGTACGGAAAAAAATAATAAAGAAATAGAAAATATTTTAAATATATCATTGTAACGATATACCTGTAATGTAATATGTAACTGTTGATTTTGATTTATATATATTTTTATTTTCTTTTAATTAAGATCAACGGTTAAAAATTATAAATATACTGGTATACTTAAAACTTTTCAAAAAAAAAAAATGGAAAATGAAACACTAGCACGAGTACAAACCTTTGGTAGGTAAAATAAAGGGCCACATTATGCTCTCCAATCTTTTCACAAGTCACAACTCACTACCCCAAATTAGGACCCTCCTCAGCACCACTGCAATAATAAATTATAACAACCTTATAAACATTTTTTTTTTTATTTAAAAAAAGGGTCATTTCACTAGAAAGGGAGTTCTTTAGTTTGAGCTCATATGTGGTGGATTAAACAAATATAAATACACACAAAATTAATAAAGTAGTGTTTACTCCCATAAATAATAAAAACATGAAGAAAATATGGAGAAAATATACTTAGATTTTTCTATTATCCATCTCTGTATCCATTGTTTTTTCTCCAAGCAAGTATATATATGAGTTTGAATGATGTGGATTCTTTAGCAGTAAATTGACTGAGGCTCTCACTCTCAAAACATTCTTTTCTGAAAAAAGATAAACTAAAGTTATATGGTTCTGCATGCACTGTCAGGATAACCTGATGAAAATGCTACTTTCTCTAAGATTTTCTCTTTCACCATCATTTTCTCATTTGAAATTTTTTCCATTCTCTTACTTTCATGTCTTACATCTGCATGCTCTTTTGGATCTTCATTTCAATCTTGCTAGCTAATAGTAAATGTAGCATATTTTAATTAATTAGATTCACTAATAAGATAATAATTATGTTAGAACTTTTCCCACTAGAATTTTTAAAAATAAATCTTGGGATTGGTTGGATTAGGTGCATGATAATACAAGATTAATCAACTGCTTAATTAATATAAGGAAAGCACACTTAGCACACTAAGTACACATTTACACATAAATCATACCAAAACCAAAAAAGTGCTTCTTCTCATGTACAACCTACTCTGAATTAGGTTATGAATGTCTTCATGCTTTTCTACCTTGCAATTCTTCACTTATTTATTCACACACACACACACAAGTCTCCATTCACAATACTAAAAAAATGGGGTTGCATTATTATTTGTTGATACTTTTTCTTGTTATTGGTTATGCAGAATCACAGCAAATTATTCACCCCTTTAACCACACTGATTTGCAGGCAGCAATAACTGACATGAGAGCAAAATCATACTATGGATTTGCAATGCTGTTGCAGATGCTGAATGGAACATCACAGCCAAGTAGCTCCCTAACATTCTTGATGCCAGATGATAGGGAGCTATCATCAACAGCCATTGCTGCTGATGAAATTGAAGAATTCTTGCTCACACATGCAATTCCAATGCCACTCTACTTCAATGATTTATCCCATTTCCCAACTGGGACCCTTGTCCCCTCAGGCATAAGCACCAGAATGATTAGGATCCATAACCGTGGAAGGGGTGATTTCTTTGTTAATAATGCTCAGATTGTTACTGCTAATGTTTGCTTGAGCTCTGTCATCAAGTGTCATGGCATTGATGCAATTATTGAATATGATACTTGATCCTTCACTTGCAAGAAATGGTTATTTCAAGGCCTGTCATCAAATCAAACATAAATAATAAAAACCAATTCTCTTTATTTTGATGATTTATATTAGCTAATTAATTGTTTGATTATTATTATATGACAGTTTGTGGTTGGATTTTTATGAGGTTACTTACCTAACACCTAATAAACACACAGAAAAGACAATTTGGAGTCATTGATGAATTAACTTAGAAGTCATCTTCATTGTTGTACTTTCTACAAAACCTTATTGCATGAAAACCGTTTACTTGTTCAAAGGGATTTGTTACTTCTTGTTTCCGCTGTTGAGCATTATTATTAAAAGAAGATACTATAGAAACTAAAACAGATTATAATAAAGAGGATTCCCACCATCATGTTCATGATATTCATTCCAAAGCTTATGATTGAAAATTTGATTGGTAGTGCATGCTATAGGCATGTATTCATCATCACATAGAGAAGATATATAATGGATCATAGCTATGCTAATGATGATGATACATACAATACTAAATAGACATGATATGTGCCAACATGAACCCCTCATCATCATCATATATAGTTCTAGAGATGAAGAGAAGTGTCAACACCAGAATCAGCAGAAGCACAAGAGTCACAATCATACACATCATCATCATTGTTATTATTATTATTATTCCATGGCTCTGCATGAGATGTATAGGATGATGACACCATGTTATTATTATTATTCTGGAAGCTTCTTCTGTGGTCCTGTTCCTCCTCTTCCTCCTCCTCTTCATGTGAAGTTGTTGGCCAAAGAGAAAGAGAAACACGTGGTGGTGGTGGTGGTGATGGTGAAGATGACCTTGATGATGATGATGTGGTTGTAGTCAACACCCTTGTTCTTGTTGTTGTTGTCTCTGCTGCATAATTATGATTGGGACTGAACAAGTGTTCATTATTATTATTATTATTATTAGACTCAGTTAGCATTAGCTTTCTGAGCTCTCTCTCTTGTCTCATTTCCTTCACTCTCTGAAGTTGCCTAAACCTCTCTTGTAGAAGAGCAATGGAGGAATGACGAACCACGCTACTGCCACCATTATTGTGGCTTTCCCTACCCATTATTCTGATGATGATACTTGATAAGAAGAAGAAGAAGTAGTAAAGGGTGCAAGAATGGTCTAAGGAAGTATGAGTTGATGTACGTATCTATATATAGGGTGCTCATCTTCATGCCTTTTATCAAAGATTTGATATTTCAATAATTGTGTACTAAACTTCTTAATAACATTTTTCAAAATGTTATTAAACCGCTATTTTATAAAGTAGAAACTCATGAGTAGTTTATCTTCACGTGAAGTTGATAGTTGAGAATAATTAGACAATAATTTAATCAAACATATTAAATCATCTTATAGAATCAGGCTGGGTTTGTCTAGTGATTACCTTACTGATACGCTTAAACAATTATTGAGAGTTTAAATTTCACCTTGTGCATACAACAACTTATTGATCAGCAATAAACCCTTAAATAGAACTCTGATCCGCGACGGATCCTTAGTCTAATCCTTGATCTAGCAGACCAAGAAATACCGTGAAAAACTAAAAACAATCATTTTACATTCTCAATTAAGGACTTTGTATAAAAACAACTACAAATGAATTTCCACAATTTTATAATATTCAAAATCTCGACTTAATTCTTACAATCTTTTTATATTATTATAATTTTTGAATAAGTTAATGAATTTATTCAAAAAGATTTTCAATATTTCTGTCTTAAATATAAATACAGTTACTTACATTAGTAAAAAGAGAAAAAGAATAATATAAAAGTAAAAATATATATTATTGTTGTAAAAGGTAATAATAAGTAATTGATTATAGATTTATAGTATGAAGGGGTGAGGGGGATGAAATTGAATTGTAATGAAATGATTTGAAATGAATGAGAATCGGCAGAAAGGGTGGAAAGTCCAAAAGGAAGAAGTTGAAAGGGCAATCTGAGGAGTGAGGGTGAGGGTGAGGGGGTGGTGGGGGAAGGAGGGAGCCTCCTTCTTTTTCGGTACAAAGAGGCAAAAGCATTGCTAAAGCAGAAAATGAGTGAGTAGAATAGTCCAACAGAATGTCGGAAGCAAGCACATGGATTTGTGTGTTTGGACGAATAATAACTCCACTCACCTTCTGCCAACATGTCCCTAAACTGCTTTCTTTCTTCCTTCTCTCCCTAGCTACTTCCCTTTCTATAATCTTATTGCTTCTTCCATTCAATTTCAACTATCACTTTTATGTCTCCTCTCAATTCGGTTAACAATCAAATAAATAACCAAGTTTACATGCATCCTTCGGTATAAAACTTATTCGTCGCACCTATACTTGTTTAAGCGAACGAGTAAATTGACTACTAAATTGATCCAATCCAATATTAATAGGTTATGAAGTAATAACTGTATGTTGGTGTTCAAATTTTGATAATATAAAATCAAATAACATCATATGAAAGGCTTTTATAGTTATTATTAGATTTTTTTATTAACCTTTTCCTTTTGTTGGTTGAGAAATTGGGGGCAGTGTGTAAAAGGAAGAAGACAAGGGCTTATTAGAAGGAGGAATAATGTTTGGAGGTAATGATGCTTTGATTGAAGAAATTATGCATGACAAGGACAAACATACCAACATTCCTTTCTCTCTCTCTCTTTCTCTTCATTCATATCTCTATGCAACTCCTTTGTCCTCAAGCACTTGTATCTCAATGGCATGCACTGCACATACATACCACTAATGCAAACATTGGATTTTCCTTTCATTTCTTTCTTTCTTTTATTTCTTCTTCCCTCTATTATTTACATCCTTAGCTTCTTGCTTTGTAACAAAGATTTGACTGATTGAAGATTAAATAAATGTACATATAGATATATGTTGGTGGAAGCATATGAGCATATGATATAATCTATTAGTCCAAATTAGCAACATAACAAGCATAAAAAGTTGGTTAATGGAGGTGCAATAATAATAATAATAATAAGGTTAAGTTGCTGCATTTTGATCATCACTTGATTAGAATTATCTGGAACAGTTTATTATATATTATGTATGTAGTTAGTGACTTATTAGTGTGATATAATTAATAATATATAAAGTTGTGTCCAATAAAGAAAGAGGCATTTTTGGAGGTGAGCTTTGAATTGGACATGCATGTAGCTAGCTGCTTGAGAGGGGGGAAGATGTTAGGTTTGCTTCAAATCAGAAAAAGGTAATGCCTAATGAGTAATGACATTAGTAACTATCACTTGAACAGCCTGTATATTATGTATGACTCATGATGCACATTTTGACTTCTTTTTTGGGATGCCTAGCTACAAATATTATATAATTAGAATTAATCTATATATATATATATATATTATTGTATATTTTTATATATTTTTTTATCATTTTTTCTATTTTAATTTCTTTGCTAAAGTATATTATTTTTGTGTTATAGGTATGTTATTGTATATTATATTTATGTATTTATATAATTTTTTTATATTAATATTTATATTTTTTGTATTATAAATAAAATGTATGAAAATATACACTAATATACATGTAACATTGGGGTAGATGAATGGAAACTTGATTTAGGAATGTTTAAATTATTTTTTTAATTTGGATTTTGGGATAGTTTCTATTTTATTATTTAAATATAGTATTCTTTCCACATTTGAATAATTTTCTTTTAAACTTTTAGTATGCATATTGAAAATTTATTAAAAGGAATTAAATATCATAAGTTAAACATGAAAGAAGAGATAATTATTCAGTAGTGATATTTCATTTTAAACTTAGTTAATTTTATCTTTTGGAAATCAATGGAATTATCTCGAGAATCGGCAAGGTTTTCGATTGAATCTGAGTTGCCTCCAACTTCATTGATTACCTTACATATTTCAGCTCATCATCAGGTTCATGTCTACTCAAGCTACTAAATCATCATTGTTCAAAACTTGAAAGAGTTGTCACTAATAGCTATTATTATTATTATCATTATTATTATTCAATAAAAAAAATTAGTTTTATTTTTTTTTTATCAAAGATATGTTAGGAAAGAGGCTCGAACCGATACCTCTACTAGGAAAAGGTTTAGTTTTACTTTTTTTAAATGCGCATAACATACAAAAGTCTTAATGTTATTCTAAAACATATTTAAGGTGTAATCATTTCTTTTAAGGTGTAATCTAAAAATATTTTTTGTAATTCTTAAAAGTCATTATTTCTTTTAAGGTGTAATCTAAAAATAATTCTCATATAGAATTTAATAAGTTTTTCAATTAAGAAAAGGAAAAAAAGATAGCGTTTTTTTTGTAATAAAAAATTAGCTTTTTCTGGACATGGATTCTTGAAAAGATGAAGCCCAATATAAAGAAGTGATAGTGAAAGTGGGCCAATAAGTGTAATCTAAAAAATAAGGTAAGGCCCAACAAGAAAAGCCCAAACATACAAAAAAAAACAGAGTCTCTTCTTCTGAGTTCTACTGTCACAGCAGCTGTGTTGTTAACGATCTAGAGTGAGAGATTCAGCGAAGAAGAAGAAGAAGAAGAAGCGAAGATGAACACAGATATCACAGCATCGACAAAGCCAGAGTACCCTGTAATCGATCGCAACCCTCCCTTCACCAAAGTCGTAGGCAACTTCAGCACCCTCGATTACCTCCGATTCTCCACCCTCACCGGCATTTCCGTCACCGTCGGTTACCTCTCCGGTAACCACTCTTTTTCCCTCACTATTATTTATATTTTTAATTTCGCAATTCAATTGAATAATGACAATGACAAAATTCAAAATTTCCCCCAATTTGGTTGAAATTAGGGATTAAGCCTGGAATCAAGGGACCTTCCATGGTGACTGGTGGACTCATTGGGCTCATGGGTGGGTTCATGTACGCTTACCAGAACTCCGCTGGCAGACTCATGGGTTTCTTTCCCAACGATGATGAGGTAGCTCGCTACAAGAAGAAATAAGCTTTTTTTTTTTTTTTTAAAATAATTATTTTCACATTTGGAACCTCTGTGGTGCTGTCTTTGAATAATTTGATCTGACTTTATTGTTGGGATTGCTTGTTTCTTGAGCTGCATTTCCTTTGTTACTTGCTTATCTTGTTGAAATGGTAACTGATAAGTCATGTTATGTGGATTCTGTGGCTCTGTATGATTGAGGTTTCAATTTAGGTCATATACCATGAGGGTTTGTGTTGTTTTTCTAGTTTAGGGTGTGGCTCTTTTCTGATGGTTTCAGATGGAAAAGAGTTAAACAGATATAAACCATTTCCTTCATAGTGAAATATTTGTTGTGTAATGCAATGTTATCTTATCTTTGAGGGATTCTAAGGGAATATTTCATATTTGTTATGCAAGTTAATATGGCATTAGGCTTTCCCTTTTCTGATTAAGATAGAACACTAGGTACACTGTTAGCGCTTAGCATGTTCAGAAGATGAGAAATAAGGTAACAAGAGATAACTCAAAAACCATCATAGCTCCTCATATAGAGATATGTGTACAGATAAAGAGTGAGTCCAACTCTGGTGCTACTTGCAACCAATTTCTCAATGCTAAAGGTTCTTCTTTGTCCAACTCTGGCTTTTGTATTAAACTCTGAATCTAAAACCACTTTGTTTCATTCGGTGTTCAAATTGTAACAGCACTTAATACATGCCGATTTTTATTCTGATGCCGATACCTTGTATTCATATGCCATGATTTGTTTGATGATATATATACTTTCATTTAATAAATTTCAAAATTGATTATAAAATAAATGAGCTGGTGAAATGGGGTTGATTTTTAACTATAAACAGCTGAATGGCATCAATATCTTTAAATTACATGAAACTATTCATGTAATAAGTAATAACCCAATTTTGTAATTTTTTGTACTATTAATTACAAGCCATGTGATCTTGCACAGTTGATTTTTCTGGACTAATTACAAAAGCATGGTAAGTTTCATGAGTCAGAAATTTAAATACCAATTTTGATCGCCTGATCAAATTCTACTAAGTTGCCTACACATTAGGCGAATAGTAATCACTATTCACTAATGACTTAGTAAAGTGCTATTAAAACTTTAAAGCTGGCAGAGTTAAAGGGTTGCCTTTAAGTGACATGCTATACTGACACAAACTTACATCACCTTGTTTTGGCAAGACTTTATCCTCGTGTTAGAGAATGCGTTCACATTGATCTAGTGAGTGACAAAAAGGTTCATACTATTGTATGAACTCTATCTCTATCTCTATCTATGGTTAATGTTCCTTTGTTTGTGGGTTATAAGGAGCCTCATTCATTAGACTTTTGCATAGTTTTGAAGTGTAAAAAAAAAAAAAATTCGGCGATAAAGAGACGAGTGGGAACACGGGCTACTACTTAGATTTGCTCTAAGTGAAGGCGACATAGCAAAGGAGTTCACACCTCATAATCATAATTACTATTATTGTTATATGGCGAGCTTGGTTAGAAAATGGAAAGTGTGGTTACTGGTGAGTGGTTACACTTGAATTTCTTTGCAGCCAAAGGATGATGGGGATGGGATTTTTTTTTTTTGGTGTCTATGGGGATGGGATTGGTAGAATAGAAACAGAGGAGATTGATTGGATTTGGATTTAAACTTTTGAGGGCGTGGATGACCTCAAAAGTTGATAGTTCTTCCTCCTTTTGTGTGGCCCATTTTAATTATCTATGTTTATATGTTTATCTATCTTTTAACATAATCAAGTTATTCAGTCAATCCTACTTCCTCATAGAAGCTGCATCCGGTTCTAATCCAAACGGAGGAATATAGAACCCATAATAGTGTGGTTGAGCGTGTGCGTTAATACGTGTGTTGTGAAATATAGGATTAGGGATTGTCCGATCTAAGACTAAAGCTTGATAGATATCATCAATTTTTTACTCCAAATTGGATGAGATATAAAATCGAAAGTGCAATGATCGGGTGGTAGAAAAAAGGAACTTATCCTGCTTTTATAGTACATGCATTACATAAGCATATAATCACTTTAAATCTTTAATCATCTTAATCTTGTCCCTTTTATCTCAGTATCTTGCCGTTTCCTCACTTTCCTGTTTTTCTCGAAAGACAAAAAACAAAAACAAAAAAAGGATAAGTGGGGTTGAACTCATGCGGTTCTAGACCTTGTTGCCAAACTTTGCATGATTACAAAATATGGAATAATTAATTACTTATAAATAAAATAAAATTTTGCAGTAGTTTAATTTCGATTTTTGTTATTGATACGAAGACCAGTTTAATGAGTACTTAAATATTTAGAGATATACTCTAATTTTGGTAGGGCGAACGATATTGAACCTATTTAAATGTTTTCTTACAAAAATTGCATAATTATGACAATATGATATGATTAAATTTGAGCTTATAGCTATTGTGCCTTAAGCCATTAAGCACTTCTTATTGGTAGAACATAATTATGATTGAAGAAAGAGATAGAAAACTTTATGCCAAACGTGATTGGTGAAAATGACCATAGAAAGATGGAGATAACATAGTGAATGCCACTCAAGACTAGTTTTTATCAAATATACTACTTTAATGCTAAATTTATTATGATTATACATGTCCATAATACATTCTCTAATAATAAAATAAAAACATTTAATTACAAAATACCGATAGCTTTATCAATTTTGTGGTGAAGACATCAAGAGTAGTCACATGATCGCTTACAAATTTAAAATTCCATTTTTCTTTTTCAAAAAAAAAAAAAAATCAATTATATGTTGTCTTATTACAAGATTATATTTTGTCAATGTTATTGATTTTGTGTACCTCAGATGACGCTCTAGCTGACGCGTTTGGAGCTATATTTATGACGTGCGACCATTTTTATTTTTAATCCTCCAATAATAATAGTGGCCCACTTTTGTATTTTATATAGTTCAATTTGGTGGTTGAAGCCTAAGCCAGATGATTTTGAGATTAAAAACTTGCATTCTTTTAAATTAAAAATATTCTTCAAATGCATATAACATTCATGTGCAAAAATCTTACTTTCAAGGTTACATCCGATGTAAATATTTCAACAGTAATCATTAGGTCGTGTTAATGGAAAATTTTGCATAATATTACATAAACACTAATCAAATGAAAATTACAATCAGTATAATATATTATTTAAAATATTTTTCAACTTGTACAGAAATTTTTATTATTTTTCTTTTAATTTTTTATTATTATTATTATTATTTTATTTATTTATTTATTTATTTTAATTACCACTATGACCTGTTGGGCATGGTGAATGGTGATAATTTGATGATGATGGCAAGTGGGCCATAACTTGTTATTTCTTGGAAGCATAAAAGAAGGTACCCAGATTCTTCTTTTGGAGTTTGCACACATCCTTGTCAATAAGCCTTATATAGTGCCATCTTGCTATTAATATTTGAATTTTTTTTTTCATAAGTTCCACAATTAGTCAATTATTCTTATGTTTTATTTATTGATTTTTTCTTTGATTAAAGTAGATACTTCATACTTATCTTGTGACAATGCATGTCTATGCACAAAATATATGAACATCTTCAAATAATCTTAATCATAGGTAGGAAATACTAAATAATATAAAAAAATAGTAACATGGGATTGAAAACCACGTGATAATATTACTCACCAAAATCATAAAAGAAAACCACATATATTAATGATAAAACTGATAATTGATTTTATTCTACCGAGTGAAAAAAAGATTTGAGAATAAAGGGAATAAATTCTACCGAGTACTAAGGAAATTCCTGAAGCTCCATGCTCCTTCTTCCTGCGCCTTCCCTCACCTGATCACTGATGACCACTCATAAAATTTTAGGAGAATCACTTAAAAAAAATATTACTAAAAATTGCTTAATATAAATTAAAGATATATAAATAAAAAATCGGGAAGCAAAATTTTTCTTAATCAACATTTAGCCAGAGAAAAACAATTATATTTGAGCATTTTTATTAGCTAAAAAAATGGTTTCCTAATTAGCCCATTATTGTTAGATTTAAATTCCAATATCATCGACTCATCGTTGTACTAAAAAACATATCTCCTAAACAAATTTTCAAAAAATGTAACCTAATTGCATTTAAATTTTATATAAATATATTTGCAGTCTATTATATTATTATTACTGTCGAATAAAATGATTTTTATTTTTAAAATGTAACAACTTAATTATTAGAATAAATGAAAAATGAAAGATGGTGACATGCTAATAATATAAGTGAGTCTTCGACGAAAGCAGCAATTAGAGGACCTGAAAGTCTGTAATAATTAATTAAGAGTCCTCAAACTTTAACAAAATATCGAAAATGCCATTGGATTATTCATTTTAATTTGTAAGCGCTGAGCACATAGAAATACACCATTCTTCTCAAGTACGGTCTTTTTTTTCTTTTTTCCTGGTCAAAAATATCGTACACTTGTTTTTTTTTTTTCTGGTCAAAAAATTCGCACAATGTCAAACCCGATATAAATAAATTCTTTTATTTAAAATTTCTTCATTTATACAATATCCATTAATTTTAATATATGTATTTTTTATATAAAAAATTATTCATAAATTTATTCTCTAATAATCTAAGTTAAAATCGTCCATAAAAAATTGAAGTTCCATTAGACATTATTAGTAACATGGTTGCCTGATCAAGTGATTTACTTTGTTTTAGTTCATTATTTTTTCCTTTGAATTAAGGAGATAAGTTATTTATCTCGTGCTAATTACTTATATATTACTAATCTTTTTATTTTTGGTGGAAAAGAAAAAAATAGAAAGAGTAGAGTGATAGTAATATGTCAAGTAACTAATATAATCAAGTAAAATTTGATGATGATGTAATTGACATATTTAATTAAATAGTTAAATATACTACTGGTCAACCTTTTAAATATCATCTTTCGTCAGGGTTTAGGCTTTAATAGTAATGCCAATATTAACTTAATTAACTATATAAAATTAATATAAACGCTAGCTAATACGGTCTGTGCTCCTTAATCGAGTGTCGCCCACTTTGTCCCTGTGTGTATAATTTTAATTAACTTACATTATTTTGCGAATAAATTGTAGCTTCCATTAGGGGTGGCAAAATGGGCCGAACTGGCTGGGCCGATCCGCCAAACCCGCAAAAAAGGTCGGGCGGGTCGGTCTAGGATTTTGAACCCGCCAAATTAAAAAAAAACCGTCAAGCCCGCACCGCCAAATTGGCGGGTTTTGGAGGGCGGACCGGCCTGCCGGGCTAGGTATTTGTATTTTTTGTTTTAATTTACAAAATATTTATGAATATTAAGAAAATAAATATATATATAAATATTAAAAATTATAATTTTTATATCTTTATTTATTTTATATTTTTATATACATTATATTATATGTTTGTTATATAATTATTTAAATATTAAGTTGAGATTTTTATTTTTCATATTTTAAAATAATTAGATAATATATGTTATAACGAAATATTTTATTAGTATTGATAATTGATAAAAAAATATAAAAAAATTATATTATTTTTAATGTATTTAATTTTTTTAAAAAGATCAAATTTGAGCGGATCAATAACCTGTCGAGGGCTCGCCAACTCGCCATAAGACGGAACGGGCTAGCATTTTGAACCCACAAAACATTTCGGCCCATTCTGTCCCGCCCCGTTTTTTAGCGGGACGGGCCAAAGCGAGGCAGACTACCCGCTTTGCCACCCGTAGCTTCGATGGTACTACTCCTTTCCGTTGTAAGCTTAGAAAAAAAAAAAAAAAACCTTGCATTATTCAGATAAATGCAATCACAATGCAAGGATCCGAATTAAGCCATCAAAGTTGATCTAATCTTTACTCCCAAATAATATAATTATTGTGTTTCAATGGCAGTTGCTTTGATATTGCTAGAACGCAATTAAAGAATTAACAATGGCGAGAACTTCCCGAGATTTTACTTCCATGATGACTAGCTATATAATTACAATAATTAAGAACTTAATTTATGCATGATTTATCCTTGTTAGACTAGACTTTAATGATATTGTATTATTATTAGTTGTGGGCCGTGAATTGCATATGATGATAGTGATGTAGGTTTTGGTTGTAACTTACAAAATATTATGAATAATTAATAATGCCATTATAGCATCACATATAATTTATTACTTCTGTTCTCTGTCAATAAAATAACTTATATATTAATGAATAATATACACTTCTTATACATTAAATATATCATACAATAATGCAGCGGGGATATCTGAATTTGGAGAAAGCACGCATTATGAGTAATAAAGAATGCAACATTATTCGCTTTTAAATTGATTGTTTAGGTCATCAACAAAAAAAAGAAAAAAAAATATTTAGCGGAATAATGTTAGGAGACAATAAATTATCTTATTTAATTTAACATATATAATTTTATATTTATAATATTAAAAATTATTCATCTATTTAAATAATAATTAAAAATACAAAAAAATACATTAAAGAAAGAAAAAATATTCAGAATTTTATGCCGACCAAAACTAGAACCATAACTAATAATTAATTTAACTCCAATTCTAAATAAAATAAAATAAAATAAAATTTATAACTTATATTTAAACACTCCTTCCTCAATAAAAAATGCTTTGTTCCATCTTAATTAGACAAATCTTAACATTATGTATTTGTTATATTTTATATCAACGGTTCAAAGTTGAAAAAGCAACATTCTAATTAGATTAATTCTATTTTTGTTAAGATTATAAAAAAAAATAAATGTTTAAAATCCATATATATATATATATATATATATTTTAGATTGCATTATAATGTACCAAATTTTATTAGTAAATTATAAATGAAAGTTGAAACCTAGAAATCTAAGAAGTCACTTCTAAATTAAAACAAGGGTAGTATACATAAGTCCACAGCTAGTACTCTAGTAGTGAGTGTGAGCGCGTTTGACATGTGAGACGCCACAATAGTTTTTCTTTTTTTTAAAAAAAAAATATTGAATTTTATAAAAAAGAAATTAATTCACCATATATAGTAATAGGCTAGGCTTGTAGTAGCACATAATTTTTTCGTGTTATTAAGAAGCTGAGGAATATGTACTTTACTCGGTGAAGAACATTCTATTTATGATCTTTTTTTTATGAGTTTAATATTAACACTATTTAGCTACACACCATTGATGACCTCAACTCTCAAACCGAGTAACAAAACACTGTTTATAGGGACTCATTTCGTAATTACCACTCATTCATAGGGGCTTAATATCTTCCTAACCAACCATCATTATTATGATTATAAAATTATAAATATCATATGATATCACCATAATACTAAATGTTTCTGGGATTATTATTTTAATTACACCTAAACTTCTAGTAACCTGATCGCTATAATACATTGCTTTTGGACTCTTCAGACGGCTATCTTCCTTCTCTCTCTCTCTCTCTCTCTATAACTGTGTGCAAGGCAAAACCACTGTCTTCCTTGCCTTCCTAGGAATCTCTATCTGCCACAACAGAAACTGAAACCTAAGACCTTGTCTCTCAATCTTAGCATCAACACAAACACAAAGGTAAGTTCTGTGTTCCTAAGGTTTCAAGATTTGATTGAGCTTTGTGGTTGTTGGGTTGGTTGGAAATGGCACACACACACGTGTGCTGGGATTTGATGTGATGGTTTTTTGGTTTCAGGGTCAAACTCTTTTAAGCTTGGAACTAATCTGGGTTTTTTTTTTTTTTTCCTAGTTAGATTTATGATGCAACATCAGTTTTGTGTTCCAATAAATTCAAAAGAAGAAATTAAAAATGAGTTGTTTTTATGGTTTTTTTTTTCCTTTCAAAAAATTATTTTGCTTATTAATTGGCAATATTGGCAATGATGATTGAAGAGCTAAAGATAACAATAAAGAGTTTTATTTCTCCTTTCTTTCTTTTTGTCAGTTCTTGAAACTTGTTGCTTTTGAGGTAAGCTAACGCGTTTTATCTCAATAAATGAGTTTTTTTATTTTTATATATTCTTTTAAATTTTAATATTTTTGGTACCCTGCAATAAATATGCTAGCTTGATGCTGCAAAATGAATTGCGTATGCTAGCCTATTGGTCAAAACTCAACCTATTTTCTCTTCAACAAGGGATTTGGTTTTACTCTTCTCTGGTCTTTTAGTAGTGGATGAAATTGCATATGAGGTATTTGATGATATAATTCTAAAAGATTTTTGGGTAGTTGGTTGAAGGTTTGGCAAAAAATGCTCCCATTTCCAAGAAAGATTTCCTAATTTGGGTGTGCTTGTGTATTTTTTAATGTAACTTAGATTGAATTTGCATCTCATAATTCCTGGAATAGAAATATTGAATTTTGTGGTGGAGAATTTCTAAATGGAACCAAAGAAGTTCTTATGATTATTTCATTTTTGCCCCCCAATAGGGATCATAAATTTGCATGCAAGCTGTAATTGCTCTGTTTTGCACTTGCGGTGTTTGCTATATTGCCTCACACGATAGATTTGCCCGGTTTTTTTCTTTTTCTTTTTTCTGTTACATCTTGATTTCTATCAGATCTTGATTTGTCAAGCTGTTAAAGTGATAATCCTTCTTGCTTTGGTTTTTTTTTTATCAACATTGAAGCTGAATTAACCATATTATTATCTTTTTCTGCAGGTTGTAGCTTCTTTCATACAATTTTGTAGATAGCTTTTGACAACAAATTTTGCTGATGCTTAAAGCACCTAGAACCTTCTCAAAATGGAGGTTGATTATTTAGTGAAATAGCATTCTCTATCTTTATGCAACTAACAAACCGGTGATCTGGAAAAGTTTGGAAGAATTTTCAGTTACAAATTCTACATTCTCTCCTTTGGGTAAGCAGTTTCTAATTTTTGGCCTCAAACAAACAAACCGGCATCTAAGTCCTATTCCGGAGAATCCGACTAACCCGACTGATCCCAACCCGATTTAAGCGATTTCTTCTCAGATGCAAGCCTCCCAGAAACACTCAACCTCAGCTGGTATTCACATATACCACCACCAGCCAGTGCAAGGCATTGATCCTTACAATCATTACCAAATATTGCAAAGCAATTCATGCCATGATATCCATGATAGTAGCAGCCAGGGTACCAATGTGTCATTTGAAGCCTCCAAGGAGCAATACTATACCCTTGATTCATCCCCAGCAATCAATGGTCTCATAGGTTGTGATTCACCTTCCTGTGCTAGTGTATCATCCAATAGGAGCCCTTTCTCTCCACAGAATTCTCAGTCATACTATTCAGATCAGCACCAGTCTTCTGACAACACCTATGGATCACCGATAAGCGGTTGCTCAAGTGCTGAAGATAGCTATGAATTGAAGAACAAGCTAAGAGAATTGGAGATTACATTGTTGGGGCCAGAACCAGATATTGCTGATAGTTGTCACTGCTGCTTC
>JASCZI010030216.1:85198-106260 GCA_036250425.1 Stylosanthes scabra
AGTGGCGGATGATGACATTCAAACAGCACTAGGGTGGATGGATAATGTGTTGGTGAAGATGGTTTCGGTTGCTGGGGATCCGATACAGAGGCTAGGTGCATACATGTTGGAAGGTCTTAGAGCAAGGTTTGAATCATCTGGGAGCTTAATTTACAAGGCATTGAAGTGTGAACAACCAACTAGCAAGGATCTAATGACTTATATGCATGTCTTGTACCAGATTTGCCCATATTGGAAATTTGCTTACATATCTGCAAATGTTGTCATTGGAGAAGCAATGCAGAATGAAGCAAGGATTCACATAATTGACTTCCAAATTGCACAAGGCACACAGTGGTTCTTGCTCATCCAAGCTCTTGCTCGTCGCCCGGGTGGACCACCATTCGTCAGTGTCACCGGCGTTGATGATTCCCAATCAAATCATGCCAGGGGTGGAGGACTTCACATTGTGGGAAAAAAGCTCTCAGAATATGCTAATTCTCTTGGGGTACCCTTTGAGTTCCACAGTGCTGCAATGTGTGGATCAGAGGTTGAGCTAGAGAACCTTGTGATTCGGCCCGGGGAAGCTCTTGCTGTGAACTTCCCTTATGTTCTACACCACATGCCAGATGAGAGTGTAAGCACTGAGAATCACAGGGACAGGCTATTGAGGTTGGTGAAGAGCTTGTCACCAAAGGTTGTTACCCTTGTTGAGCAAGAATCCAACACCAACACCTCACCCTTTTTCCAAAGATTTGTTGAGACCCTTAATTACTACTCTGCCATGTTTGAATGCATCGATGTGGCTCGTCCCAGGGACGATAAGCAGAGGATCAGCGCAGAACAGCACTGCGTGGCTCGGGACATTGTCAACATGATAGCTTGTGAGGGCCCTGAGAGGGTGGAAAGGCATGAGCTTCTAGGAAAATGGAGGTCAAGATTTTCCATGGCTGGTTTTGCACCTTGCCCTATGAGTTCTTCAGTCATGGCTGCAGTTAGAAGCCTTTTGAGCGAGTTCAATGAGAATTATAGAGTTGAACAAAGAGATGGTGCTTTATACCTAGGATGGAAGAATAGAGCTATGGCCACTTCTTCTGCATGGACATGTTACTGACTTCACTATATATCTTAGGTGCATGTATATTTTTCCTTCTTGTTCTTCCCCCCTTTTTTTTAACCCTTAGTTATATAATTCAGTGATATGCAGTTTCTGAATAGGATTTTGAGATTTAGCTTTGTTCCAACATGTATTGTTGTCCCCTTTTTTGTAGCTGAATCTCTAAACTTGATGTACATGTCTGAATACTTGAAGGAGAAAGAAACCTCAGTAGTCATAGACTCATAGTTGTTTATGTGCACTAAGAACTCTTATGCACTCTGAGTTTAATGTAGTAATTACTGTAAGATGAGAAAGTTAATCAATTTAGGTACTTGTTTGATTCCCCGTTTTTTTTGGTTTGAGCCTATGTAAGCTGATATCTAATGTTGTTGGAGCTCAAGGTCTTGGTTTATTACTATACTTTGTGTTCTGATATAGATGGAAATGAATAGGACTGGTCATCACACTTACCCAAACAAGAGGATGATGACCTACAACTTTCATTCAACTTCTCCATGTGTGAATAACTGAATATATATTATTTTTAATTGAATTGTTGATATTATTCACATATAGAAAAGAGGTGAACTAACTAATCTTGTGTGGTGGTATACTTAGAATAATGGATATATTTTTTTTTTGGACAAAGGAATAATGGATATTTTTAATTGCATGTCATATTAGAAGGTTGTTTTAAAAGTCAGAAAGCAGTGTTTATGTTTTGACTGGACATGTTGAACAAGCCCAAATCTTGAATCAAAATTGAACAGTTTATTAGCACTTAAAAGAGAAAAGGAGATAATGTCCAAAAAAAAGAAAAAGAGAAAACGAGATATGTTATGTGTATTGACAATTTTTTTTTTATGACTATTATTAGACAAAATATGGTAACACAAGATTGTATATCAACTTAATATAAAATAAAGGAAAAAATACTAAAATTACCCACAAAAGATTCGGGTACTAACAAAATTATCCATAAAAGAAAGAAATGAGTTTTCTACGCATGAAAGATGAGTTTTGTATGATAAAACTATCTAAATGTTGTTAACAAGACATTAATTTTGGATAATTTTGAGTGATATTTTGAATAGTTTTGTCAAATAGAGCCCATATTTTTATGGGTAAAAACTCATTTTTTTCTTTTGTGGATAGTTATGTCAATGTCTGAATTTTTTGTAGATAGCTCTAATATTTTTTCGAAAAATAAAAATAAATAGAAATAACAATTTTAATCAAAAGACCACACCAAAGAAAGGATTAAATATTAGGAGTCTTAACTCTTATCTTTTAATTATTCTCCTAATTTTTAAATAAATTTTTTTGTAAATTTTTTAAAAAGTTTATATATATATATATTATAATTTAATTTTTTCTTATTTAATTATTAAGAAAGCAATTAGAAAAATAAATCAGAACTCCTAATAACTATTATTCTCAAAATCTAGGGTTTAAGGTAGTTGATGGCAGGAAAAGCTAAAAAAGTGAAATTGTGATGGTATTGAAAGTTACGTGGGGAAGAAGGAAAAGAAAAAAGATATTTTTAAAAAGTTAGTTGATGTTATTTTAAAAATAAAACAAAGGCATTATTTTACTGAAAAACAATCAACTCTAGATACCTTCAAATAACAACCTTTTGACACGAGAGCCAATGCACTTGATAGTGATGATGATGGTAGATGAGTTACGGATGATAATTCATATATTATGTGAATGATCACTTTCATTCTTTTTGGATAATAACGTTTTTCAATTTCAGATTATAAATAATTATTATCTCCCTAAGAATTCACTATATAAAAAAAATAAAAAAAGAAAATTTCTTCGTTACCACTAATAAATTTTCAGCCACAAACTATAGAAGATATTAACTCCAAAAAGGTTATTAGAGACTTTTACTTGATATAACCCTTAAAGGAATAAAAGATGGTTAAAAGAATTGGTATGGAGTGACGTAAAAGTTGGTATTATATATTCTATGCTTGTGTTCAAAAAAGAACTAACCAATATGTAATATTTAAGGAGGAATTTTCATTGGATGAGGATAGAACAATTAGTTAGTGTAAGAAAATAAAATTGATAAAATTGTTAAAATAAAATAAATTTAGTTACAAGAAAATAGGGGATGTTAGATGTTATGTAATAATTAATGTTAGAGAGAGACCAAAGTGGTCAAGTGTCAAATATGGGAAGAGAACGGTTATTATGGGATTTAGAAGCAAGCAAAGTCCACGAAATTTATCATGCAGATCTCAATTTTCAATTACCAAATAATATTATCATTATTAATAATCTTACGATTTTCATTCTCTCATCATCATGACACGCAAATTGCTCCTCTGCCTCCTCCACTATTCAAAATCTGCACTCTCAGGTAATCAATCATCTTTTCTTATTTCTTATTTCTTTCTGTTAATCAAATCTTCTTATGAATATGGATTGTGTTGCTAATCATGAGTTTTATAGAGAAGGAGGATTGTGATCTAGGGAGATGTTTTGAGGAGGATGCAGAGGGAGCAAGAGAGGGAGAGGAGGAGAATTCGAGACCGCGAAAGGCGGCAGGCTATGACTCAGGAGCAAAGGGAGCGCCACCTCGCAAGGAGGCGCCGCAACTACCAGCTAAGGAGGCAGAGGGCAGCTAATAACAATGCTGCCGGATTCATTCCTCTCCCTCAACAACCGCCGCAGCCGCACCACCACCACCAGGCTTTTCTAGAGTCAAGTGCTGGTGAAGCCAGCACTAGTGATGAGCTTCAAGGTGTCACCACTTCTTCCACCACCACACCATTAGACCATACAGCACTCTCTCTTCATGGCATTGCTCTCCCTCACCATGGACAAGAAACATTCAATTTAGGAAGCAGTGTTTTTCTTCAAGGTTTTTGTCTTTTTTATCATCACAAATTCATAGTTTTATGTGTAATTTGTGTGTTCTAAATTCTAATGCTAGAATATGGCAGGATCATCAGTTCCTATGGAGAATCTAGCATATAAACCAGACAATTCATCAGCAAGATTGAGGCTAAATCATATTAAGCGTCTCGCGAGAAGCATGATATCTTCAATTGGTGACCCTGCTGCTACTGCTACTCAACAGGTTCCAGCTGAATTGATAACAAAGGAAGATCTATCAACTGCTGATTATGGTGAATTATTATCATTATCTGGATTTGTGTTGTTCTGCACTCATAGTGTTTGACATTATGCCGGTTCATATGTATACACAACATTTTTCTGTTATTTGGTTTAAAGAGAAATGCATCTAATCATAGCTAGCTCTAGCTTGGAGCCTACAATTGTTAGTTTGAATCATTGTGATGAATAAATTTCAGGTGGCGCGCAGAAATCTCTGCGTTTGAATCGTGTCAAGCGCCTTGCGAGATCAATAAATTGTGTTCCTAAAGAGATTGAAGCTCAGAAAAGCCATACTTCTGCACAAGAAGGGATTCAATTACTTGGTAATGAGAACTCTATAGCCTCTAGCTAACAACTTCATGAACTCAAATGGTTCATTCTAAGGTACATTACAAAAAGTTGCATATACATGATTGCAATTGATATATAATTAACCTTTACTTGTTGTATTGAACACACTTTAGGGCTCTGCTAAGATAATTATGTATGTCATTAGCTTTTCAGGTAAACTTGGAAGATTGTAGAAACTGCTTTTTAGGTTTATGTCACATACACAGAGGAAAAAGAAGAGAAAGCTTATACATGAAGGGTTTAACTGCAGTATGGTGTGTAATGAAGTGTGATAGTCACCAGCAACTTCACAAATAGCAATCCCTTTCAACATTCTTTCATTTGTATTTTGCAGCTACCATTGTAGATGATGATAAATATTTTTAGACTCAGCTTTCTTTTCTTGTTTACTAGCATAGTAGATCAATATAATTTGGCTAGCATTTTGATCTCCATCAGAATATTTCTTTATTTATCATTGTCAATAAAGTTGAGAATTGAGATTTGTTCTTACATATTAGATCAATACGAACTTGGCTAGGTATCAACTATCAACTGTGTGTCTGAATTCTCACTTCTCAGCACATACTTTTAGGAAACTTATTATACCATAGAATGCATAGTTGAAAGTTTATATACATTCTTATACCAGAGAGCTTTCATAGCTCAGTTGGTTAGAGCACCCGTTTAGTAAGCGGGAGGTCTTGAGTTCGACTCTCAATGAAAGCAATTTGATTTGTTTTTTGGTCCCTTCCATGCTGTAATTGCTTTTTGATGTATTGTTTTGTCCTTTGTCTTTTATGCCATTATTCTTAAACCTTTTAGCCAATGGTGTTAACTAGTTACCAAAAATAACATCTTTGAGGACTGAATAGCTTTATTATTGTTATTTAATGCCCTGATCTTATTCTGCAATTCTGAGGCTTTATTCTGCCTACTTTTCTTTTTGGTGGTTGCTTGATGCTTTTTTTTTTTTTTTTTCCCTATGTCCATGTTGTAAAGGTTGATCATGATTTAGAAAGCGCTGAGCTTTTCAATATTTTAACTTGTTTATTAGCCCTTAGCCTTGTTGGGGTGTGCAAATTTGACTGTGCTTGCGCAATGCTCCTTCCAAATCCAATTGATTGAGTTCCTTAAATAATGTTTCTCAGTTTATCTCATGTTCCTTGACATTGCACTCATCATTATTTTTGGTGTTGCTGAATTTGCTTTGCTTTTAGCATATGGAAAATGAGGTGGAAAGAAGAACTTTGTTTGGAGGCGTGTATAGAATTTAGATGCCAGTTTGCTTTAAGTACAGTTGCTCAATCTTTTTACTAGTCATTACTCATTTCCAATCAAGGATGTTTCTGTAACTGACATAATTGATTCTACATAGAATCAGTTTTACAAAAGCAAAAAACTTAAAAAACTTACCAAGTTTTATATGATTTTGTTTCTTCTGATATGGGATTTGTTTACTTTTGAAGCTTTTCTTTTCTTTTTTCCTTTGATGGATTTGCTTTATGGTGAGTTTGTCACTACCTCACAAGGTGAATTTGTCTTAAACTTGCATAATTCTTGTGAATTGATATGCTATACCATGCTTGTATTGTGGGTTGTCAGTGCACATGCCTCACATAGATGCAGGTGCTAAAGAAGCATAATTGTTGGTGTTGTTAATGATTGGAAAGAAGCTAACGTGAATTGTATTATAATACAATCCTTAAAAGAAACAAGACATTTCAGCTTTAGTTTATGGTGACTCATCACTAATTTATATATTTATTGTTTTAATTATGTTTTAGTTTAACTATTAAATAGATCAGAAAACAATAAATATTAAAATATGTAAGTGGTGAATGCTGTCATTAATTAAAGTTTGGAATGCCACTCTGTATAGTATGCAATAGATTCTGTAGTGAAGTTGCAATTCTCAACTACTATTTTTGTTTACTTTATAAAATGATAAGCCATGTTACTTGAGAATTTTTTTCATTTTGATTTGATCAACTAATCAACAATCATATACCCGGCATCACAATCTAATACAGAAATAGTTTCATCTTAAACAACAGAGAATGCTTAAACCCCTATCCTGCTCCTTCCCTCTCTTCTCTGAAATTCTTTAAATTCACATCCATCAAAATGAAGGCTTATACTACATGCTAGTTGAGGAAGAGATCCCATGAACTAGTGGCAGAAAATGGACATTCAGCTGCCAAGGAATTTGGATCTATTTATGTATATGGGAGGGACATTCAACCTTGTTAGATTGCAGGACAAATCTTGCTGCTTCTACAGCTACCTGTCCGTTGACATAGTGATGCCGGCAAACCGGCATGTAGACATCCCCTCCACCGATCAACTCGACCTGTGTTTCCTGCGTCTTCCTCAGGGTAAAGAATGCACGCTCTCCACAGATTTCACATAGAGCAGTTAGTTTAGTTACGGTATCAGCAAGGGGAATTATATCAAGGACAGAACCAAAGCTCCTCCTGCCAATAAATGAAGACACACCATTAGCCTGTACTTGGTACTGTGACTTCCAACCATAGCAACCTTGATCCTTGTGTGAAAAGGATAGGGACAATCCAAAATTCAAAATTCTAAGAAATAATACCTCAAATAGTTACCATCAAGTCCTGCAACTATCACTGTTTTGCCATCATGATCAGCGGCTTCACGGCAGAAGTCATACAGATCTTCAAAGAATTGAGCTTCATCAATACCGATCACATCCAACTGTCATTAACTATTATTTGTTAGGGAGGAAAAAACAAAAAACAAAAAGAATAATACCACCACACGCACGCACACACACACAAATGCAAGCAACTGGTAAGCCACTAAGTAACCTTAGGTGGTAAAAATATGATACCTTCTCGTATGCCTCAATTCCAAACTTATGCTTGAATGATGATAAGTTAGTCAGTGCCCAACATGGTAATTTTGCACCATCATGTGTAACAATTGAATCCAATCCATATCTTGTATCCTTGCTTGATTTAATTATTGCCACATTTCTGCAACAGAGGATGGTTTCTTAATACTTAGAATATGCAGAAAAATATATCATCATAAATTCCACAGATACAGGTACACCAAAAATTCTGCACTCATTCTGTAAGATTATCAGCATTACAAGGTACAATTGGGATCTATAAATTTGAATGTTATTAAATGAAATGTGCCTAACCTTCAACTAATCATATTCATATAAAAATCAGGATTTTCACAATGAAATGCCTTGAAAATCCTTGTAGAGGATAAAGGAATTAATCCGGGCACCTTCATCATGGATGATAACCAAAAGGCAAAATCAAACAGGATTCCTAGGAACTCACTTCAAATATGAAAATATACTGATAAATGCTTCAACTGACTCAGTAATGGCATCAGGTGTACAGTGCTTGCTTAATATCATGGAAAAGGAACCAGAATTTGAAGACTGAGCCAGTCAACTAGATAGCTAAAAACAGAACATATGTCTGCTATTTATGCTTCCAAGAGAACACAGAGTGATCCAACAATTATCAAGAAAAATAGGTCTTTTGGTTATCATTCATAGCTTGGCAAATGAATAAAACCAAATGGAACATTATTTCCATGCTGCTATAGAATATATGGCCATTTGTTTCACTTCCACTTCAAATCCACAACCTGCAATTAAGCAGCTTTGTTTGCAAGACAAAGCATTGTTTAAACAACATAATGTCAGTTTCCAATTCATCAAGGCAAATCCAAATTATATCCAATGTGTCATTGCATTTGTATGAGTGTATCGTTTCCACTTGAGTCAGGAATATTGCCAGCATCCTTTAAGATAGAGGTGATTTCTCTAATTACCTGATAAATCTCATCAGCTCGTTGATGAGATTTATCACCTTTAAAGAAGAAATAAACCTCATTTTGTACCTCAATCCTGCTATAACCAGGCTCCTTCATCATCCCTGATTCTCTCATTGTAGCCCTAACTTCCTCAACATTTTCCCACAAGCCAGAAGAGGCATAAGCATTTGATAAGACAATATACTTTCCACTATTTACACGTTCAAATTCAAAAAACTTCTTTGATGCAATATTTAATAACTCTACATCACCATGAATCTTACAAGCCCCAAGCAAAGCACCCCATACTACCGAATGCTCTTTACAAGGTGACTTCAGAATAAAATCATAAGCCTCTCTTAATTTCCCAGCACGCCCTAAGAGGTCGACCATTGCCGCATAATGTTTTCCTTGTGGCATAATTCCATAATCTCTTATCATTGATTGAAAATATTTATGCCCTTCATCAATTAAACCACCATGGCTACATGCAACCAAAACTGCAAGAAATGTAACATAATTGGGTTTGAAGCCTTCCGATAGCATTCTCTCAAAAGAATCTAAAACCTCCATTACCCTTCCATGCTGACCATATCCAGATATTAGTGTACTCCATGTAATTGTATTTCTACTCAAACATTTATCAAATAGCCGCCGCCCATCACAGATACAACTGCATTTAAAATACATGTCTATCATTGCACTGTTGACCACTACATTTTCCGTAATTTGACACTTGATCATAACAGCATGAGCTTGCTTCCCAGGTTCCAATGCTGCCAGAGTAGCACAGGCTCTGAACACCGATGCAAAGGTATACTGATCTGGTCTCAAACCAGCCTGTCTCATCCCACAGAAAAACTCCAATCCAACTTCCTCAAGGCCTTTCTGAACATAGCCAGCTACGATCGCATTCCACGGAATTACTCCTTTCTCAGCCAAATTATCAAACAAGAAGCGTGCAGTTTCTAGATATCCTGATTTTGCATACAATATCAGCAATTTGGTCTTCAAATATTCATTGGGAACAAATCCAACAACAAACATTTGTGCATGAATTCTTCTGCCTCTCTTATACTGTTTCCAGAATATACATTCCTGAAGCAACAGAGAATAAGTCCTTTGATGCACCGGCAATCCGGTACGGCACAAGAGCCCAACTGCCTCAGCTAATCTTCCAGATACACATAAACCCTTTAAAACATTATCCAAGTAAGCGCTGCTTCTGTGTGGCTTGACCTGAAAGCTGAGAATACCTGAGCTGTGACTATCACAACCATGGCATTCCAAAGCATAACTAGTCTTGCTTCCATTCAGAACCAAATCACAAACTCAACACCTAATGCTTTGGCTCCACCACAACTAGAAATCTCAAATTGAATTGCAGGATGCTAAATTAAGATAAACACAAATTTTAACATTTTCTATCTAAAAGGCTAAATTAAGTTGAAAATGAGATAAATTTCGGTTAAAGAGGGAATAGAAAGAGAGCTTTACTTGCTGTTGGCAGTTTCAGACTGAATCCGACGGAGGAGAGTGCTGGTTTTGCCGGCGAACATGGGACCCACTATGACGTGGATTTCACCAGAAAGGGGGCGAGTGGGTTCCGTTTGCAAGGTTCGATTTTGAGCTCTGGAAAGGAAGGAATTAGATGAGAAAGGCGTTGCCTTGAGGCTTGGGAATGGAAGTTGTTGAGGGTTGTTGCGGAAGATGGAGTGATAAGGTAGTGAGAAGAGAGAGAAAGGAGAGGTTTTGGGAAGACGGGGTGATAAAGCTGAGAACTTTGGGTTTAGAATGGACTTCATGATTCTCCCTCTCAAATCTCAATGCTGTTTTGGGGGGGAAACTGGAAAGCAAGGGTTTAAGGGTTTTGCAACTTCGGTGCCTACAAGCTAAGGAAGGGGATGACTCACTATGATTTTTTATTTTCTTTTTATTTGCTACTAATTTTGTTTTATACAATTACATCCGAGACTTCCAAACATTAGAAAGTGATTTACTTTTAATTATGTATTATGATCAACTAACTCTTCGCCAATATTTTATATTTGCATGATAAATTTATCGTATTATTTTTATTTCGATATGAAATATAAAGTTTTTTTCTTCTATACAAAATATAAATATAAACTTTCATAATTTTGAACTATATGGTGAATGAGATATAGATCAAATAATATATATCTCATTTTCTTAATTTCTTTAATAGAAATGAAATCTCCGAATTTTTTCCTCAACTTAATTTTTTTTTTTTAAAAAAAAATGAAGTACATGAAAACTGTTCTTGTCCAGTGTGGACTCGTGTTTTTAGAACTAGGTATGGAATGCGCTGATACCTGGCTATCCAAGAACCCCCTATGTCCGGTTTGTAGAGCCAAGGTTGAGCCTCAGCTATTCACTCATCCCAGCCAATCAGCCACTGCTCAATCTGAAAACAATTTTCCCAACTAGCAACAGACACAAGTTGTGTCCATTTAGTTTTTATTACAGGTGTTTTATATACACTTTTTTTTATCAATTAATATTGGTGTATACATAAAATATACAAATACATTTTAAATAATTACTTTCTTAAATGAAAAAAATTTATATATTTCAATGTGTTTATGTGTACACCTAATAAAATTATTTTTTTATTATGTTAATGTTGATATAATTTAGTTGTAGAGGGTTGGTAATTTAATTGGCAATATTCTAGATGGCTATTATTTTAGTGATCAACTCTCAATATTATTAATTTATAATTCAACATTATATTTTAGTCTTTTTTAATATTAATGGTTAAATAATTATCAAAATAAATTAAAATTGATGATTATATAATTTTTTTTTTAACTTTTATCATATATAGATAGATTTTATCTAGAAAAATGTGTTATTTTTTTAATATTTTTTAAAAAAAAATTTATATGAAAGAGGCAAAATAAATTTAGATACATGACATACATCTCTTCCTCCTATACACCCAAACACTTTTTTTTTTGGACATTCCCAAACACTTCTTCATATTATTAGAATTCACCCTACAATTTATGTCACTGTTATAGTTAAGCCCAATGTGTTGTTTAAGTTAATTGGAAACATTTTTTCAGCCCAAGTTGTTCATACAATATTTTTGTCCGTCATAAGTTTGTGATCTTTTTTAGTTCAAATAATTTGTTCATGACAAAAAAAAAACGATTTGTGCATTTCTTTTGTCAAGCTTTGGTGCCTACAGGCTATTTAGGACGGGCTAAATGTTTTCATTATTAAAATAACAAATTCTAATTCATCTAATCAATTTCACTCTTGTTATTAGGTCAAATAATTGTTTTATCACAAATTTATACTTTATAGTAATCCATACTTTATAAAGAGACATGGAAAAGGAATAAACATTGGAAACAAACTAACATGGATGATACTGTTTGTTAATTAATAGAAGAGATGAATCATGGTTTGCACAACCTTATCTGATCTCCAACTCAAGCATGAGTCTAAACTCTCTTTTAATGGGATGGAATATGGATTGTCATCATAGTTGGCTTATGGCTGTAACCAATCATTTATCACATATTATACTTCCATCTGATCTAATATCACCAATTTAGAGTCTTTGTTAATATGCCTTTATTAAGATTTGTCACATAACATGGAATCAACCAGACATTTGACCCCTCTCCTACATTATTAACCCCCACATGCTAGTCAATTATGCAAATATATGTATATTATAGCTGGAAAAGGAAAATTTTATTTTATTTTATTAATATTTTTTTGCAAGCAATAATATTTGATCCAAAACCTTGCAACCACCCATTCAAGTTTACCACCAATCCAAATTATCTAAACTATGTTCACGAGGTAAAGCTTCTTTTGGAATTTATGTCAATGTCAATTTCATCTATAACTTCCTTCCTAATTCTTTTTCTTCATAAAAAAAAATATTTTCCTTTTTTTTAATATTTAAAATTAATTATTTTATTGTTTTTTTTATATATATATATTTTGGGTTGAAAGAAACCCCTTGTCTCCTTATGGTGAAAGGTAGTGAATATTAAGATAAGTGTATGATATATTAATTAATAGGAAAATATTATATGTATTATTTTACATATTTGTACACACCGTTTAGTAATACGGAAATATGTCAATATTAGCACAGAAAAATGTAAAATTTTATGCTAATACTTACATTTTTCTGTGTTGCTAAATTGTATGTATAATGTTACACATATATTTATTATAATTAATAATATTAACACTCAAATGTCACACCATTCACCATTGACCAAACAACCTTTTTCTCCAACTTTCTCTTACAAACACACGCCATAGGCAAATTGGATAGATTATTACTTGTAGTAGTGCCACAAGAATAATTTGTTTCAAAGCAAATTATTACCAAATCACTATAGATTTTTATTAGGACAAAAGTGATAATAATTTTAGTTTTGAAGATTATTGGTGTTACCATATTAGCAAGTAAGTATAATATTATTTATTTGTGGGTGAGTGAGTATGACAAGAACATTAATGGGTGAGGAATGATACGTTTTTGTATGAGACATTTCTGTCCCTCTCTCCACCTTTGAAAATAGAGATAAATAAATAGTCAGAATTTCAATTTTCAATCACTTCTTCTTCTTCTCTCTGTGTCTGTGGCCTGTGGGGGTTGGCTCTCTCATCCAATCTAATATCAGCATCTTCCACTTCCTACTCATTCAAATTCAACACTCTCTACTCATTTTTTCAGGTTCTATTCTATATTTCTATTATTGCTTCCATTGTTATTTCTCCACTTTGCGTTCTTCTGTGCTCTGTCTTTGAGTATCTGTAATTTGCAGTACCTACATTTAGTGATGCATGATATAATGATATTAAATTACTTCATTCTAATCAATAGGGACTATTTCGGGATATTTATAAATGATAAAAATACAGATTTTATTAGAAGTACGTGCGAATTTATATTTATATTTTATTTTAATTTTTTGGAATATAAAAGATAAAATCTATATTGTAAAATTAAAATTTATATCAACTTACATCTGCATCGAATAATTTATCTAAATACAATATCTTACTTTTACAAAGTAGTTAATTAAGTTTTTAATTTTCTTTTATATCTCAAAATGATTTAATCTAGTCACATAGTAAAGTCGAACCTATTTTCAAATTTTTTTTATATTTTAGAGGAGAAAAAAAAAAGCGTACAACCTATTGTTTGGTCTCATTCACAACATCCCTTCCTCACATTTCGCATATTGTTTTTTGTTTCAATTTAATATTTTAATAATTTGATTAACATTATCAACTCTAAGCAGTAGTGTTTTTTCTTGCTTCTTTTTTTTTCTTTTATTTGACACATTTAATCAAACATATAATTACACCTTTGGAAGAAAAAAAATCTAATCTATATAATAAGAAATGTGAGAGTTCAATGTATTTTTTTTAAAATTCTCTATTATATAAAAATTTATAGAAAAATATTTATCTATACTTAAAGTGCATTGGTAAAAGTAAGAAATATACTATATCTAAATTAGGGTTAAAAAATTAATTAGACGGATAAACAAGAAATATTAGGACATTGTATTGTAAAGAGGTAAGGTTAGTTATGCACATGCATTTATGGAAAAATATATAGTAATGATGTTTTTGGTTCATTTAGCTGTTATATTATTCTCCAGATGAGTGGCTGCACAAGCAATCCCTTCTGTCACTCACACACATAACCCTACTTTATTTCTTTCTTCTTTTTTAATTTAATTTAATTTAATTTCAAAGTTGATGCAAAGGTGTATATGTAGAGCAACCACTCATTTTCTTTAATTTTTTCTTACATTAATGTTTGTGCCTATCCCACTCCCACTTCACCCGTTCCATTGATTTTTTTTTCTTCTTTCTTTTCTTGCTTCAAGCTCGAAATTCATGTCCTTTCCCAAAGTGTTAAAACCAATTTGCATCATCGCATCACAACCGTCTGATTTATCTACATTTTGTTTCCTTTGACTTCAAGAAATAGTAAATACTAGAATGTGTATGTTTGTTAGCTTCCAACTTCCTACCCAATAATATTTAATTATTTATAGCTCAAATTGGTAGTCTAGCTATAGGGAAAGAATAGTAAATTAATCTTGAGAATAATGTCATATGAAATTACTTTTATAAAAAAATGAACAAGGATAAGAACCCAAATAAATAATTATATATCCAGTATTTATATGTAAGAATTTTTTTTTTGGATTATGTAAATTTTACATAAATATTTCATTTTTATGCTACATTTTTTTATGATTAATGATGATTGAATTTTAAATTTTTTAACATATACTATAATATAGAATTACCTTTTTCAGTTTAAACTGATCATTAAAAAAAATAAACAATTGATTATGTATTTAACAAATAATACTATATTGTATAAATGGATAAAATAAGGGGAAAAAGTTTAAGAAATAAATTTTTTTATTGGTGACTAAGAAATAAATATATTTACTAAAAATTTCTTTTTTGTTACTAAACAGGGTTAACGCCCAAAGAAAATATTAATTACTAAATATGAAATGGTAGTAAAATTAGAGTATACAGAAAATAGAAATATATAGGGCAAGTTGTAATTTTGAGAATGTTATAGAATCTATCATCTAATCTTCCCATTTTCTACGCTATTTGTGCGAAGAATTCTTTTAAGGTGGAGCCCACTTACTTTCCCCTCCTTTTCTCATCTGTGTTTTTCATCTGAACTACACAAAATTGGAAATTGTCATAATGCTTCTTCATTTCAAAAAGGAAAAATAAATAATATAAGAAGTAATTTTATTTTATTTTGACTTTTTATACTGAAAATGACAAAATTTGCTTAACACCTTGTTTTAATATATTTATTAGGAAAAATTAAAGATAATTAATATTTTTTAATTAATTTTATTAGTCAAAGTAAAATAAAATATTCTGTTTATAGAATATATATAAAAAAATTATTAAACATTCAAAATTTAAAGCAACTAACAATTAGCTAATTTCATATTTTTTTAAAAATAAAATATTCAAAATTTAAATAAGTAGAATATTTAATTTAATTTGTTAATCGAGATTGCTTGAATTTTTATTAGTTACCGAATATTATTGTATTTGTTAACTTATAAAAATATAAAATTGCTTTTATGATATAAATGCACAAAAAATGCTAATATACACAAAATCTCAAAAATGCTAATATACACAAAATCTTAATTTAAATCTTTATAAATCATCATCAATGTATCCAGAAAAAAATCAAATAAAAAATGAGAAGAAAATCTTAAATTTGAATATATTGAATGTGGTGCTGTGTGTGATTTTTATCCTTTTATTTTAGACGTCAAAAAAGAAATGATTTTTATCTTCATTTCTTTGCCCATACCTATAATGTGTTGCTGTGTGTGATGCACAGCTTTCAGCCTTTCACAATTCATAAATCATAAATCATAATTCATTACAAACACTTATATAATATATAATTAAATAAAAAATATATATATACACAGAGCCAGAGCGAGAGCGAGAGAGAGGAGACACCATTGCTGGAAGCAAAGCCATAATTTGCAAACGCTAAAAAGAAAGAAAAAAACACAAAGGGGAAAAAAAGAAGGAGGGCCTCTCGCCCTCTCTAACATCTTCATGCTTTCTCTTGGATCTTAGATTCTCATCAATTTTCCTCTTCTGGGTTGTCTTCATTTGGTAAGCTTTTTTCTTCAGAACTCACAATTCACAACTTCACCACCCATTTCTGATTTTCTTCTTCTTCACCTCCCCCATCTTCAAAGTTCGATGCTTTTTACAATTCTGGATTCTGGGTTCGTCTTTTTTTATTGATCGGTGATGAAAAAAAAATATACTGCTTTTCATGGATGCAACTTGTGCTGTAGTTTTCTAACCTTTACTTTATCTGTTGAACATGTCTCAATCAGCATTGCGTTACCATGCTTTTGACGATTGTTGTTTCTTGCCGTGTCTGAAACGAATATGAAGTTTTGTTTTTTATTTGTGTGGATATTATGAGTTACTAATTGGATCAAATCCAATCCAATATTGTCGTTTTATATGATTGTTTATTGTTACTGCTTTTTTTGTATATGCGTTTCAATGTTTGTTACACAAGAAGGATGATGCATTTTTTAAGTTCCTATTGGCTATATATACGTGTGTGATTGGGAAGAGTGTGTTGAAAAATGCAGAATGGAAATGGACCCTGGCAGTGGCAAGCTTTTCATTGGCGGGATTTCATGGGACACAAATGAAGACCGACTCAGACAATATTTCCAGCGCTTTGGTGATGTTGTGGAAGCAGTGATCATGAAGGATCGGACTACCGGGCGTGCCCGTGGATTCGGCTTTGTTGTTTTTGCTGACGCTTCTGTTGCTGAACTAGTTGTTTTGGAGAAACATGTCATTGATGGTAGAACTGTAAGTTTGCCTGTCTCTGTTTATATGTGATCATGTTTTTGGCTCACTGTTGTATTGCTTTCGGTTGTGATGAAATGAATCAAGATGCTTATGATTTTGGTTTTGCTTTTCGTTAAATATTTGAATGAGAATTCGCATTATGTGTTCATGGTGATGAAGTTTAGATATTTGGAATCATCTTTTAAAAATGCAGATTTGTTGCATTGGACACTATTTGATTCCTAATCTGAGATCAACAGATTCTTGAGCTGTCACATCGTTTTGTAGTTTACTTCTTTGAATATCTTTTGCCCTTCATCTGTTGTATCAAAGGCTCAATGTTGACAAGTTAATGTGAATAAGCCTAGAGAAGATCATATTCATATGATTTGAGTCTTGATTATAGAATAGACCAAATTTTAAATGAAAAATTTGGTTACATAATATGCATACTTACTACACATTTTTCTTAAATTCAATTCCTGATCCATCTTTGTTACCTCAGTAGTGCCCAATTATTTATTGTTTAGTAACATGATATTGAATTGAATTTTGTTGTCATGTATTCGACATGTAGGTTGAAGCAAAAAAGGCTGTCCCCAGAGATGACCAGAATGTTCTGAACAAAAGCAACAGCAGTAATCACAGTTCACCTGGTCCTACTCCATCCCGTACAAAGAAGATATTTGTCGGAGGTCTAGCATCAACGGTTACCGAGAGCGACTTCAAGAAGTACTTTGATCAATTCGGAACAATTACAGATGTGGTTGTGATGTATGATCATAACACCCAAAGGCCTAGAGGTTTTGGATTCATCACCTATGATTCGGAGGAAGCAGTTGACAAAGTTCTATACAAATCTTTCCATGAGTTGAATGGTAAATTGGTTGAGGTTAAGAGGGCTGTTCCAAAGGAATTATCTCCGAGTCCGAGCAGAGGCCAGTTAGGTGGATATAGTTTTGGTCTTAGTAGAGTTAGTAGCTGCCCCAATGGTTTCATTCAGGGATTTAATGCAGGTGTAGTTGGAAGGAATGGACTTAAAATAGATGGAAGATCAAATGCTGTTACTGTTGGCCATAGTGAATATCCTCTTTTTGGTCATAGTTATGGGACAGGACTCAACTTTGAGCCACCATTGACCCAAAATGGAACTTCAAACTTTACTTCTTCCTTCATAGGGCGAACATTGAACTCTTCATTCAGTGGTAGTCCAAGCAGGTACAGCAATGCCATGGGTTATGCTGGTGCAAATGTAGGCAACAATTCAGCCATGAGTTCTACAAGTCAGAACTTGTGGGGAAATGGGAACCTTAACTATGCTGCTAACATTGCAAATTCCGATGCTCTTGCTGGTTATCGGAATGAAAATTCAAGCATGGCTTCTTTTGGTAGTATAGGATCACTTTGGAGTTCCTCCCTTGGTGCAGATCAAACTGGAATTATCGGCTCCGGATATGGTAAGGGCAGTCTTAGTAGCTCTGGAGATGTGAATTTAGGGTCGAAAACAGTAGGTTATGGAAAAAATAGTGATAACATTGTTACATCAAGTTCTTCATATTCCTTACCAAATTTAAGTTATGATGAGGCATACAATGCTTCTTATGATGCTGGGTCATTTTACGGGGACCGTATGTGGAGTACATTGCCTTCAGAATTAGAGGATTCCAGCTCTCTTGGTTTTGGCATTGACCATGCTGTTTCAGGCTTAATGCGCAAAGGCTCTGGCAGCCACATTGGAGCTTATGCTGTTGCCAACACTCAACCAAATAGAGGTAGTAATGAATCTCTTTTTTAAAGTATAAAATTAGAAAGTCCTCGTTATTTAAGGTTTTTCTTACTTACATTTGCATAGCTAATTGATGTCATCTTTTAGAGATCAAAATTGATAAGTCTCAAAACACAAGATTACAACTGAAGTTCGAGATTCCTTTTCCTACCTGCCATTCTCCTTATAGTAGTTGTTCTGTCCATCTCGACAGTGACATCGAGATATGAATTAGAGTTTGAGTATTAAGCAAAACATCTCTTCTAAAAGCTTAAATTGTTAAGTGGAGGTACAAGAGGCCTTTGGATTTGAGATGTAGATAATGGAGAAGCCCGCCTATGTTCTGCTGAATCTCTAACTTATTTTATTTCAAAGAACAGAGATATCAAGGAACAAACTTTAGATTATTTTGATGGAGGCTCTAATGCCATGTTGAGATTGTGGGTGTCAGGATTGAAGAATATAGAGAATAAAGGCTATATTACCATGCCTATAATAATGGCAGAATCCTTTGCCTACTATTGTAGCATGCATTATAGAACCATTTATACTCATGGGAATCTAAGTTGGAATTTGAAGTGTTTGTGATTACCTTTCATTTCCAATTACTCTATTGGATGCTTAATTTGTTATTTATTCCACTAAAAAACTGAACTCTTTTTTTTCTTGCTTCAGGAATTGTTGCCTAGGAAGGTTACACCAAGAATGCTTAAAGATTTCAGTGAATTATGTCTGGTGCAGAAGGTGAATGAATTTGGAAAAGCTTAAACATTAGTGCTTCTAAAAAATTCCATAGAGCTTAGTTGGTTGCAATGTTGAATAGCTTGCAAAAACACATAGAGCACCTAACACAGGGCTTGAGTGAAACATAGGTTTTTCTTTTTTCTTTGGGATTTTGAGAGACTTGTAATCAGCATTGAGCAGCAGGTTATGGAGTTTGTCAAGAATGTTCATATGGCAGTCAGAGAGCAGAACACACAAACAAACAGGCCTACTTTACCATTATTGCATAGTGTCTTTCTATTTCTTTCTCTTTTTTCAGTGTGATGATTTCTCACAGTCTATAAGAGATACAGGATTGATTTGTCTGTGAATTTTATTATCAAGGGATTTTCATCTGAGTTCACTTAATAATAGTTGATTCATCTACTACCCTTTTCTTTTCTTTTTTTTTCTTTTTTTTTCATACTTTCAACAACTTTCTTCAGAGCAATTGCAATGCAAACCTCATTTTATTTATGCCTTTGAAAACAAATACAATTACAATCTGTTTGTATGATTTACCAATTAGAAGTTGTGGCTTGAAGTTTTGAATTTTGATGATAATTTTACAAGTTAATTTCATTTTGCACAACACTACCTTTGTCCAAAACTTTAACCTTTTTCAAAATCAAGTACGTGTGTCCTAATCCAATGACTGAATTTATAAAATATAAACAATCTTTTGTTATGTCATGAATCTTACAGCTTAACTCCTCTAATCTCTTATAAGTTATACAATTAAATCATGTGCTTACCTGTTTGTACTTCTGTCAATGAGCTCTCAAAACTCAAAATGGGTATCAATAAGAATGGTAATATAGGGCAGAAGACAACCACCAATTTTCCAAGTCCTCCAAACTCTATTCTCCACTATCAGGGAAAATTTGTTCTCATCTCCAACTTTCATAGAATTTTTTTTTCAATTATCTCATGATATAATATAATAATATATTGCAAACTAAGTTTTCTAAAAAATTCTCGAAGTTTCAATATATCTATATAATATGTATTGGTTTAATATACCAATTACTAAGAGAGTCAAGATGGCCGAGTTGGTCTAAGGCGCCAGTTTCAGGTACTGGTCCGAAAGGGCATGGGTTCGAATCCCATTCTTGACATTTTCCATTAAGGATGGGTAGTTGTCAACGTCTTGTAGATTACAATTTTGACTAGCATTAGCAAGTAGGCAAATAGCAAGACATAACCACTTTGGAGGAAAAGTTGTTCAATATATTACCCTTTTTTTTTTGTGACTAATTATTACCTTATTTGATACTAAATTAAAATGATTTATTCTCTTCAATAAAACTTATGATACATGTATAAATCCTTAACTAACATATCACTTCAAGAGTTTTTATTTACTTGCCGAACACATAATAGTTTTTTCATGGAATAATTTAGATTTGATTGAGATTTGTAAGTGAAACAAACAAGACCGCCGATAAATTCCCAACAACTCCTTCCTCCCCTGAAGTGGGACTACTGTCTTTATTCCTGGAATAAAGATAGATTGGTTATCATTATTGTAGAAAGGCACTTGAAGAAAGAACAAAGAAGAAGAAGAAGAAAGAGCAGCTTTGTTTTGGAATAGTCAACATGGTTCCTCAGAATATTTGCACCACTGTTCCTATATTGGTAATAAGAATAATATATATTCTCCTAATTTTTTTTTTTTTTTTGGTATTGATATTCTCCTAATTTCTGTTTCTTACTTTATCTTTGCTTTCCTAGATTTGTTCCTTCTTTTTCAGTTTTGTTTTGGGCTTTGTA
>JASCZI010030216.1:106270-134207 GCA_036250425.1 Stylosanthes scabra
GGTATTGATATTCTCCTAATTTCTGTTTCTTACTTTATCTTTGCTTTCCTAGATTTGTTCCTTCTTTTTCAGTTTTGTTTTGGGCTTTGTATGCCCCCTAGCCCTAGTTTATAAGAAGAAAAAAAAAGTGAAACCGGTAAAAGATACTATCAAATCCAAAACAAGGACACCCTAACGAATTCATTAATTATAGTGTTCATTCATGAAATGAAAGAATATATATTGTGGTGGTGATTGGTGAATCTATCCTCAACACTCAAACCGCAACTGGAAATTAAAAGTTAAAACCCTGTAAAAAAGTTGCACTAAATTCTCTTTTTATATTTTGTGCTTTTTTTCCCCCTTCTAGTGGGGCTTGTATTTTAATCTCTTGAGCCTTTATTCGCCAAATGGAATATTGATTTATCATTGTACACTGTCCACAAATTAAAGACACTCTCACTCCAAGAAACAAGAAATAAGAGTAGCAGTGTATGTGTTTGCAGTATGCAGTAGTCGCCAAGCTAAGCTCCCAGAAAAGTTTCTTTTTTTAAAAAAAAAATTTCCCAGAGATTTTCATCATCAGCATTTCTTCCTACCTCTTGGTAAGAAATAATATAACATAATACATATTGTTATTAATATACATACATATATATATGCTTCTAAATTGTATTTGATTATTTCCTAGTAGTCTTTCTGCTTTTTTACTTTGGCATGAATTATGCATGATCAATCTAGTTTCATATATGTATATGATAGATATGGTTATTGAATGCATGATGCATACGAATGAATGAATGGACTAACTTAAGTAAATAAGTAAATATTATACCTCCCCTTTAGTAGTAGGAAGTTTCTCATCCCCCAAACGAAGCCAAACTTATCAGATAATAATGAACTGTATAATAATATTTTTTTTTTCTTTTGGAGAAACAATAAACAATAAATAAAAATTTGGTTAAATCTAAAATTAAAAAAAAATATTTAAAATTTATATTAGTTGGTTATTACTTATTACACTTGATCTTAGTCAAAAGATAGAGAAAGGTATATATATTTTATTAGTTGATTGGTTATTGATTAGTTTTTTTTTTATTGTTTCTTCTAGATTTATCTTATATGCATTAACCATAGTATGCGACATACATATTATTTGGTGGTTTATTTTAATGTACACCTAGCATAACTCTTTAATTCGAATGTTATTAGTTACTTGCGAAAGTTTTGTAATTGGAATTTTTTTATATCGAAACAAAGTTTGCTAAAGATGAATATATATTGCCTAAAGTAGTGTTCACATTACCTAAAAATAAAAAAAATAAAGACTTGATGATTATTAACCTATTTGTATAAAATTTTGGTGGTTGATTTGAGATGATTATTAGTTTATTACTAAATTGTAACTCAGATATGAGATACCATTTAAGTTTTTCACTATTTATCTTCCGTCTTATCATATCCACTCTTAGAAGATAACCACCAATTTAAATGCATAACCATTATTATTATTATTATTATTATTATTATTATTATTATTATTATTACATAAAAAGGATTTAACTAAAAGAATATAATAAAGAAGTAATTCTTTTCAATGCATTTAATAGATAAAACTTTAGATTTTGACATTTGATATTATTTTATATGTAAATATTTTAATTTGAGATAAGTTTGTAAAAGAAAATAATCAGAAAATTAATTAAAATTGAAAAGCTTTGAATGACAATTATATACTAGGAATGGTATAGTTTCATTTCATGGTTCGAATCAATGAATGGATAAATTGGTAATGCATGAGTGCCAACTGGTGACAGAGGCGAATGAGAATGCACATTGGAGAGTGTGGATAATCACCATTATCATCCACACGTCAAGTCGTCAACCACCATTAATTATATTTATAAATACTACCTTTTTTTATTTTCACACTTCAATTTTTATATAGTAATTTTTAAAATATATTTTGTGTATGTATGCACATAGGAGTTTGCCATTGTCAGTAGTTACAATTGACTTCATGACACTAAACTTTGGATGCATCTCCATCAATTCGTCACGCTCATTGCATGAGTTTGGGCTGTTACTTTCGTTTGGAAAAGTCTTTATTTGGATATAACACTCTTTGTAAGTCTCTCTTTTCATGAACTTTATTTTTAAAATAATTGTATTTTGCAAATAAAAATAATTTAAATATGCGATTAATTAAAAACAACTATATTTTTATACAAATATCATGACTATTTAATGTATAATTATGAATTTAATTTTTATATTAGTGTAAAATTTTTTATAAAAACAATGAATTGTGTATTACTAAATTAACAAAGTTAATTAATTTTTAAATTCATTGTTTTAAAAATTACATAATACAAGAATCTACCGTGTAAAATTCTTAATACATCAAAATTAACCACAACTTTTATAACATTCACTTGCTATACAACTTCCTTTTTTAACTTAATCCAATTTTATTCTACTAGATACTTCACAAATGGGTCAATAGGCATTAGCTTTCTGTTTCTAGTTGTCTCTTAAATATTAATTATATTATACGAATGCAAAAATAATGATTTTATTGTAAAAAAAAAAAAGAAGGAAAAATTGTGGTGAGTTCATAGAAATCTTAGGGATTGGAAACTTAGGATCAGTTGAGAAACAAAACATGTCCGTTTGCATTCTAGTCTGTATCCGGGGAAGGGACAAAGAACAAGATTCTTTACAGTTTCACGTTCAGAGAACCGAGTCCTGCTATCATCATTTTGTTTTTACTTTCCTTCGAATTCACGTTACAGTGGTCCAATTATAAATAACTTAAATAATTTACATGAAAGACTAAAACACTTGAATCACCGAAACACACTTCTTATAATTTAGATACAAAGGTAATATTTTCTGCGTGCATCGAAATTAAATTCATTAAATCCGGTGAAACCAAAATGTCAAAATATTGGTGAAACATGTTGATGGTCAATGTCAAAATCTTTTTTAAATCAAATTATTTAAGAACAGTTTGTATGAGTAACGCAAGGTTTGTTTTATATAAAAATGCTCGAGTGTTGACTAACGAGTAACGCATTTCCCAGGTTTCTAGAAGTTGCACTGGTTGAGTCTGATTTTGAGAGAAAGCAATCTTGAATCAATCAACAATGGAAGGTGGTCATCAGAGTGCAGACAAGACGGAGTTCACAGAATGCTGGCGGAGATCCATTCAATCACCTTACATTATGCGTCTTGCTCTTTCTGCTGGCATTGGTGGCCTTCTCTTTGGTTATGATACAGGTGTCATTTCTGGCGCCCTCTTGTATATCCGTGATGATTTTGATCAAGTTGACAAGAAAACATGGCTCCAGGTATCTTCATCTTCTCATCCTTTTCTTCTTTTCAATTTGGACACAAAATTTTATGGTTTTGTATAATTTAGTGGTAAGTTCACTAGCCCGCTTAATTAGCGTGTAATGATTTGAATGTTTTTGCAGGAAACTATTGTGAGCATGGCTGTTGCAGGAGCTATAATTGGTGCTGCATTTGGGGGGTGGATGAATGACAAGCTAGGAAGAAAGAAGACAATTTTGATGGCTGATGTAGTGTTCTTTCTTGGAGCATTAGTTATGGCTGTAGCTCCAGCTCCATGGGTTATCATAATTGGCAGAATTTTGGTTGGTTTGGGAGTTGGCATGGCATCCATGACCGCTCCTCTCTACATATCTGAGGCCTCCCCTGCTAAGATCAGAGGAGCATTAGTCGGCATCAATTCTTTCTTAGTCACTGGTGGTCAATTCCTCTCTTACCTTATCAACTTGGCATTCACCAGGGTATGCAACAAACATTTTTTTGTTCAAGTAATTTGAATGATTTGTGTTTTATAATCAGTCTTTCAATTTGATTTGTTTAAGGCTCCTGGGACATGGCGTTGGATGCTCGGTGTCGCGGGAATTCCTGCTCTGGTTCAGTTCATACTGATGTTGTCCCTCCCTGAGTCACCTAGATGGCTGTATAGGCAGGTAAATACTAAGTAATTGCCAAGCAAATAACATTTCCAGAATGATTCTGAATCTAATGAAGTTTATGCTGTCTCTGACAAAATATTTGCTGATATAGGCTTGTTCTTTGTTTTGTTGAATAGCAAGGACAAAGCTAAGGTTTCATATCTGATACATAATGCTGGAGGATTAGCTAATAAGTGCCCTTAAAATTTTTTTAGTTTCCAATGCATATTTTCTCTCATTAGAAACCTTAACACTTGTCAGACAAATCCTATGATGTAAACTAAAATTCCATAGTTTTCAACATCTAATTAGGCTACTCTGTATGGTCAATCTTGTGGAGCAAGAATTCTGATTGAGTTGTTTTCGACAGAGTAAGGAAGCCGAGGCAAAGCAGATTCTGTCGAGGATTTATCCACCCAACGAAGTTGAAGAGGAGATAAAAGTGATGCATGAATCCATTGAATCAGAGAAGGCAGAAGAAGGCTTGATTGGGCAAACTCTAGGACAGAAACTGAAGGGTGCATTGGCTAATAAAGTTATCAGAAGAGCACTCTATGCAGGCATTGCAGTGCAAGTTGCTCAGCAGTTTGTTGGCATTAACACTGTCATGTATTACAGTCCTACCATTGTTCAATTCGCCGGAATAGCCTCGAATTCCACAGCTCTTGCGCTTTCTCTGGTTACTTCTGGTCTGAATGCGGTCGGCTCCATCTTAAGTATGATCTTCATTGATAGATTTGGAAGGAGAAAGTTGATGCTAGTCTCCCTGATCGGCATCATAGTTTGCCTCATAGCGTTGAGTGTTACATTCAGCATTGCAGCTCACCATTCTCCTGCCATTAGTAACAAGGACACCCTCAGCTTCGGTGCAAACTCCACATGCCAGGCTTATACAAAGGCACCAAATTTCTCTTCTTGGGATTGTATGCAGTGTTTGCAAGCAGAATGTGCATTTTGTAGCAGCAGTATTGGTGAAGTAAGTTCTATAGCTTCCTGTTCTGTTTCATACAATAATATCAAAATTTCTTGTTCATCTTTTAGGTAGCCTTTGGTTAGTGGCACTGGGACTGAGACTGAAACTGAGATACTAGGACTCAGTATTGTGTTTATTGGATGGGGACTGTATCTAAAATTTCAATCTCAGTTCACAACATTCCGGTATTTTCAGTACCTTCAGTTAGGAAGGATTAGGAGACTGGAGACTGAGACTGAAACTTTGACTTTTTTTTTTTACTTAAATACACTCACATACACTCACTCAACATTAAAGTTTCTAATACTGACATTTGTCTCCTAGTAAATTTTAAACTAAACATAATAACAAACTTAATTAAGTCTCAGTCTCTCAAACCCTATACTCATATCATGTATGCCTCATGCTTTCCATTGTATTCTTCCGTTCTAAAATATCCTTCACTTTGAGATATTAACTAATCAAATTTTTCCTAAAGATACATAGCTTGATTAAGCAAGACTCAATTCTGCATCTTTTCATCTGTGATCCAGTTTCATCCGGGAGCATGCTTGGCATCATCAAAGACTATCAGAGGGGTGTGCCGTGAGAATCATCGAGTATGGTTTTCGCAGGGCTGTCCAAGCAAAATCGGAATCCTTGCAGTTGCACTCCTTGGATTGTACATCATATCATACTCACCAGGTATGGGAACTGTGCCTTGGGTGCTGAACTCAGAGATATACCCATTGAAATTCAGAGGTCTAGGTGGAGGCATAGCTGCAGTTTTCAACTGGTGTGCTAACCTCATTGTGAGTGAGTCATTCTTGAGCATGACAAAGTCATTAGGCTCTTCTGGGGCATTCCTCCTCTTTGCTGGATTCTCCTTGGCTGGGCTTGTGGCTATCTATATGTTAGTTCCTGAGACCAAAGGGCTTCAGTTTGAGGAGGTTGAGAAGTTGCTTGAGAAAGGGTTCAAACCTTTCCCATTTGACAAGAAAAAAGAAGATAACAAGGTCAAGGAGAAAGAGCTAAAACAGCAAGGTTTAGTTTGAGGCTTATAGCCACTTGGCTCCTTTGCTAAACAACAAAGATAATTGGTTGACTTCAATTATCTTTGTGGATGAATTAGTTGGAAGATGAAAAAGGTGTTTATAACTGTCGTTGGGGAATTATTAGACCTCAATATAATTCTTCTGTTGAAGAAAACTGTTGTTATATTATGTGTGTGAATGTGAATACTTTTTAAGTGGACAAGAAACCAAGGATTGTTTGTGAATAATTTTGTGAACAATTTCGATTTTTTCTTTTTTATTTTTGGTTGGTGTTGTGGTGACACCATTTTAGAAACCAAGTTGAAAGTAACTTTGACTCTTTGACTTTGAGTAAGATAATGCAAGATAAGGTGGAGTAAACTCTAAGTAGTGTAGTTGAAGAGGATGTGAGAAACTCAACAACCAAAGCTTTGTTGAGTTCCGGTAAGTCCCAGGAAGCTTCATATTATTTAGATAAACCAAAGCAATCTCATTATCACCAAGTAACTTAACTTTTTGATGATAAAGCAATCAAGCTAATATAATAATAATAATTTATATAATATTCATTCATACTTGAAAGTGCATGAACAATATTTGTTAACAGTTAACAACGACACCTGGTGATTCAAAACTCTGGATTTGAAAGTGCAACCCTCCAAACAAACATCGTGACAAAACATACCTGCTCTGCCAGCTAATTGGTGATTATTATAAGGGACAATAAGATTTGAAAAGTTAATAGAAAATAAAAATCAAGATATGAGATGCTGCTGAATGAGGACACTTTGTACAACAAAAAAATGATGTAATCTTTGGTGGAATTGACAGCAAGGTGGGGCTCTAGGCGCAACTTGGAATCTCATATGGTAGAATACAGCGGTAGAGCCGCTTCTTTCACAAGGACAAGCCACCAGAGGGACCCTACAGCATCATCACCACCCAAATTATTCATGAAAACACTATTAATCATGTCCCACCCTCATCCTTAATCTTAATTCTAAATCTTAAGACCACCAAACATCTTAAATCTTAATTATCTCCATCTTGTACTGGGTTGAAGATCTTTGCGGTAAGATAACGTACAATCCCACTTGGCCATTCAGAAGGAAAAGGATAAAAGCTAACTCCAATATTACAAGGCCCCTCTTGACTGAATCTTATCAGATTCGCTCCTTTTAGGAAATTGAATAATTCATAATTAAAAGAGTATTGTAAGACTGTTGTCGTTTATAGAATAATTCTTTTGATTTTTTCTTTAGTATACTGATAAAATGTTTTGAATAATCACCACAAGAACTTGGACCTTGCAGACAATTCTGAATTCTCAATACAAGTCGCTGGGTTACCCAGCCTATGTCAACTTTAACATAAGTACATATTCCGTATTTTCACGCCCATCTTTCCAGCCAATCATAGTCCAGAACTTCAAGGCAAACAGGCATGAACTGAAGAATTCCTGGGTATTAAAAAGCAGATACATTTGCAGACATGCTGGCTTAGGATATGTTTAGCTGGGGAGTTAAAATTTTCCATGGGTAAACTTTGTGGTTTTGAGTGTACTTTTTCACCTCATTTTTACCCTATAACAAAACATACCTTACGGTAGATTCTCAAGAACAGAGTTACATCCCAAGTTAACAGATAGAGTTCAACAAATAGCCTATAAATTAGGCAATACATTCAGCAACATCCAATATAAGAAGATCAACCTCTGTTTTAGAGGTTTAGACCAGAGACAACTATGGACACTGAACATTCCACAGGTAATAGTGTAGTAAAAGCCCCGTACTTCCACTACAAGCGGGAAAATTAACATACAATGATACAATCAGCAACCCTTTTCACAAAACAAGGGTCATCAAAAGCAAAGAAAATTTAACAACCTAACCAAACCAAGAAAAACCAGGTAGCTCCATGGAAACATAACAAATTGAACCAGGGAAAGCAAAATCCCAAACCTAGCTAAAATCCATTCACCGAAGTGGGTCAGTCTATTATAACTCGCTAAGCTGCTCCTAAATTAAATAAACATCATTCAAACTATGTTGGCCACACTGTACAAACAAGCAAAAACACTATATATACAATAACCAATTACATTGTATAACTAATTACCTCCCTAAGTAGTAGCAGTAGTAGTAGTAATTACTCCATCTTAAGAACTTGAAGACGATGCTTCTTGTCTTGATTCTCTCAAATATCGAAGGAGTGTTTCAGCCTGCAAAACCCAAAGCAACCATAAGCTTCAATACGAAAGAGGGTAGCATGTCTAATTTAGAAACTATAATAACGAAACTAAATAGTAATGCACAAGTTTTCAATCAAAATAGCACAATTTGCGGTGAAAGGAAGACCTTCTCCTTGGTCAATCCTATTTCGTATGTTGTGAATGACATGAATCACGTGAGAGTTATCAAGGAAAGCTAACTGATATTCAACACTTTTGATAAACGCATGTTTCAGTCAATGAGAACTCTTTGATGCACTTATTATAATACATAAGAGGAAAAGCAGAGTCACAAGACCAATAATCACAAGATTAACAGTAGTAATTAACACATTAATTAATATTAAAGTCAACATTGAAAGAAACTAATTAAGGAGACTCCAACTGACCTTGTGCTTAGCTCGAGCAGTACCGGACTGGGAAAGAGCAACGAGAGGAGGAATGGCGCCTTCTCTCACAAGAAACCCTCTGTTGATAGCACTCTCACCACACAGCTGAAGAAGCGTTAATACGGCGAACTCTTTTCCCTTCATCGAACCATCTTCAATCGCTTCAACCAGAGCGGCAATTCCGCCTTCCTCCACGATTGCGTCTTTCCCTTCTTGAATCGCTGCTAGGCTGTTCAGCACTACCATAGCCTTCTCCGCCATGCCGGATCCTTGTTCCGCCACAAGCTCAACCAGCGGCCTCACCGCGCCGGCGCTCACTGCCCGCTCCTTGTTCTGCTTCACTGAGCACAGCTTGTACAGCGTTGTCAGCGCGTCCTTCTTCCCGCGGTTGGAGCCGTTCATCAGCAGCGACACCAGTGGCGGAATCGCGCCGGATGCGCCGATCGAGCTCTTGTTCTCCTCCACCAGCGCTAGGCTGAGAAGCGCGCACGCTGCGTTCTGCTTCGAGGTTTCTGTTCCTGTCTTGAGCACGTAGATCAGCGACTTCACTGCGCCGGCATTGGTTATCAGCGTCTTGTTGTCCTCGTGGAGTGAGAGGTTGAGCAGCGCCGTCACCGCATGCTCCTGCGTCATCGGATCGCTGCACCGAAGCAGCGGAACCAGAACCGGAACTGCGCCGGACTCGGCGATTAGGACTCTGTTATCCGCGCGGTTCTTCGCTAAGAGACGGAGCTTCGCGGCTGCCGATCGCTTCACGGCGATCGAAGGCGACTGGAGGCCGTCGATGCAGAGCTTCACTGTTGGCTGAAGATCCTCCGGCGAGATACTCTCGATGATCTCCGTGGAGAAATTCTCCCTCTGCAAGAACCCTACGCAAGGCTCTGGCTCCGTCTCCTGTTCCTGGTTACCTCCGGCGCCAGCGTCGTTGCTCTTCTGGACGTATTCCGGCGACGGTAAGCATGCAAGGCGCTGGAGCTCACCGGAGATGTCACTACTGCAGGCGGAGAAGTCACTGAAGGCGTGAGAGAGGTCTAGGAGGTCCTCATCGGCGACGGAGGAGGAAGGCTTGACGACGTTCCTGGAGGCGAGCTCGCCGAGGCGGAGGTCGACGACGGAGTCGGTGAGATTCTCCGATAAGCAAGTGGATTTCTCAGTAAAGGAATAGCAACTGTTGGTGCTGTTATCGTCTTGAAAAAAGTTGGAGCGTATGGTGCGCATAGACCTGCCTATACGACGGTGCGTTTTGGGAGAAATCGCGGAGACGGAGTGGTAACTCCGCTCCAACGGAAAACGGTTAGAGTTGTTGGAGCCAGATTCCTCCAGCGAAACCATTCTGAAGCTGAAAACCCAAAGAAGAAACAGTAACGGTTATAGACTTATAGCGTATTGCTTGAAATGGGTTTCAGTTCATAGTATCAAGTGAAGTGAAGAAGGAGATTGTGCTTGGTGGATTGAAGGAAGAAGAGCCGAAGAGGAGAAGAATAATTATGTTTCCTTTTATTTATTTATTTATTTAGTTTATTTTCCTTTTTTGTGAAACGAAGTTTTTTAAATAGCTGGTTCTTGATGTGAGTGGGGTGGCTTTGGTATCAGGGGCAACGATAGCCTCACAGGGTGTTCAGATTTGTAGGAGTGACGGTCTCTCATGAGTTACCTGGGGCCCACTCAAATCAACGGTTCTGATGAATCCTTGAGGTGTCGGAAGGTGATGATGGGACTTAGATAATATCAATTGGGCGTCGTCGGCGTCGCCCTTAACCGTCGTCGTTTTGTGCATATCTCAGAGTTAGTACAGTTTTTACTTTTCAATTCAACTTGAATTCACGTCCACCACCAAAATTACTGAAAAGTCCTCATCAGTACTTTACCCGGTTTTGATTTTTTTAACCAATTTTTCTGAAGATTCTGTGGTTGGAGCTGTACGAAAAGACTAAAATACAGTTGTCAAATCACAGGAATGTACGCCACGTGTTGCCCTCAGCATATATCCGCCGTCGGATCTGTGTACCATTTGTTATATTTGGCAAGTCAAACCACTGTTCTGATACATGACCCTGTTTCTTACCACATCTATCTGGGCTTGGGCTTTTCCCTGGCCTCTGTGTCTGCACGTGCATGTTGGAGCCTGGAGGGTACTGTTTGGTCCCCTACGCAAAACCATATAACATAATTAATGTAGAAACATTGCAAAGCTAGGAAAATGCTCTTTCCAAATAATTATTAAAATTTTTATTTAATTTATTTTTTATTTTAAAAGAACTTGATTTATGTTACTTAATAGTAAAAAAATATGAATTATAGAGATTATAGAGTAGTAGTGATTTTTTTACGGTGGATTATTAGATAGCAGTGGCAGGAGGCAACGGTCAACCTAGCCCCCAGTAAAGTGCAATTATGATTATGAAAGAAAATTGAATGGGTTAGTACCTAAGTCAATGTTTATTTAAAAGAATTTCAAAATGCAATAAAAGAATTAGGCATGCATGACTAAAAATTTATTGGATATCACTGTGCCTTTTGTGTGCTGTGGAAAAGCAACTGCTTAGCTTTTACTAACCCAAGTTTGGTGGAGTAGTTTCTATATTCACATTTCATTATCACTCTACATAAAAAATACATAAATAAATACATACAGTATTATAGTGTATCATCCAAAAGTTATATATACTGCATTTCTTAATTCAAGAAGATTAATTAATTAATAAAAATTTAATCAATATCATTTAATAATTTAAATAAATATTCATCTTTTCAAATTTTAAATGATTTATTTTAAAAAATATAAAATTGATTGATGATTATTTTAGATTTTGAATATTTTATAACTTTTATATTATGGATGTTTTATAAATAATAATTATAAATATTTTATTTTTTATTAGTTAATTTATTGATTATAAAATTATTAATTACATATATTTATATTATATTTGATGTTGATGTTAATAATAAGTCCAATCTCCACCATCCCATTTTTCTGTCTACGCAAATAAATAATTTGTGATGAGAGATAAATTTAGTTAATATAAAATAACATTATTATAAGACTAATATAATTTATCCGTTTTGTCGACAATACTTAGTTAATTAGTATATTTTTACAAACGGATGTATAAAAAGGCCTAAATATATTAGTAAAGTGGATGAATTTTTCGCAATATTAATTGATAAAAATTATATGGTTAATATTATTGTAATAATTTATTTTTATGAATTGTAAGCATACATTTGGACTACAATAATTTATTTCTTAAACTTAAATTATTTTAATCTATACAATCCACTATTTTGGTCGGTATGAAAAAAATGTAACAAAGACGTTATTGGGTTAGGGTATTTTAATTTTAATATAATAGAGCTTATTTAATTTAATTTCTTAAAATAAACAAAGGGTATGTATTGAAACTTACTTTTAAAAAGAGAGCAAATTGATTGATAAAAGCAAATTAAATAATTGTGGTGACATAATTTATGTATATTTATTTATTGTCATACGCAATTGTTTGATTCTGTTCTAAAGATAAACATACATATCTTAATAAAGAAAAGTTGAGAAATCGGCTTCAAAAGCGATCGAACAAAATGTATAGTTTTTTATTAAAAGAAACAACGTATAGTTTTGCCCCATACACTTAATTATATTTGATTATTTATGCGTTAATGATTTTTGCACGTACAATTAATGTACACAACGTAACCACTATATAGAAAAAAAAAATATTAAATATTATTATTGTGTCTATATTTGATGGAACGGATCTAGAATACAGGCGATACAAATTAATTAAAATATTTGCAGTGCGTTCTTGGAATTATATACAAATATGACTGCATATTTATTAATAATTTAATTGTATTGTTATCTAATAATGCAGCATTGTGAGTTGTCCACAACAAACCTTAGTCAGACATAGATTTAGACAAAATATATATTGGTTTCGTTCATATTTTGCAGGGAATGGTTTATCTGATGCATGCCAAGCCGATTATAATTAATTTCTGTGATTTTCTTAATTTTTATTTTATATTTATGTCATCATTGCATGCCATGAACATGCAATTATATATTCAAGGGGTACGGTAGTTGACTAAAGCTGATAAACCTCTAATTAAGAAAGATTAATTATTAATTAAACTTAATTATGATAGTTGTTGTTTGATATGTATATACTTCCAAAAAAATTTAAAAAAATTCTATGTATATATATTTGTCTTAGATATATTTAAAACTGTATAAATTAATTAGAGTTATTATTAGTTGAACTAACTACGGCATTGTTGTTCGTGATAACGCGCATTTGACTTAAAAATATCACTTAGCTATCTAATGATGGAATCATTAGAATGAAGGAAATGCAAATTAAAGTGTTGGATAGAGAAATTAGTTATTATTATTACTTGAGTATTGAGACACGCAAGGAAGCAAGATCACAAAGAGTGCGATATAGAGTAAGATCATTATTATTTAAGATAGAATGAAAGAATAAAGATTATATTGTATCAACAACAAGCTATCTGCTAATTTGTTATTATTTGGATCTTTTCTATGTTTGTGAGGCTAATGATGATGGTTGAGAAGCCTTAAGCTTATTGTGGTCGCACTTTAGTAAATGTAATACATAATTAAGAAACTTGGTAGCAAAGTAAGAGAAGCAACCTACGAATACTATGCTTATTGGTGTGTGGTCACTACTCATTACTCACTACATTCGTGCAATGTCTCATTCACCTAGATTTTTTAGTTTTTAGAATCATGTCTTGAATGTTCCATTTGTATGCATGCCGTTAATTAATTAATATAAGATTTTATTAATTACTAATTTGTATAGTTTTTTTAAAATCTTTTATCATTGAGTTGTAATTTAAATGATGTTTTTCCTTTTCTTTTAATAAAAATTTGGAGTTCGAGTCTTTCTTTCAATATGTTTTTAATAAAAAAGTATTAGTATACTTTTTTCTTTACTTTTGATCGTATTTTGTATATATGCTCGTTTTTCTTTTTCTCTTTTTCTTCAAATATGATTCTATTATTAAATTTCTAATTTCTAATTGTTACGTAACATCATTAAAATTATTGGCCGAACTAAAAACAAAATATATGTCAAACCACTTTACATATATATAGACTTTTTGATGAAATTAATTAAAGTTGGGAGCACAATAATAATAACAATAATATATGGATGTGTTAAATGATGTAACATAATAATTGAAGATAATGAAGAATGGGCCATTTGAAATGGACAATGAAGCTTTGTTCACCTCAAATTATATATAGTAGACCTTATTAGCTTTATCACAAAATTTAATTAATGACCCTACTACAAATGTGTTTTAGCTAGTAAATAATTGAAGGCCTCTTCTTATAAGAATCCACGTGGGAGCAGCATATCCAAGACCAAGAGTTTCATATCACAGCAAAGTTCCAATTCCAAAATAAACCATATATTCAATAAGTTGAAGAGTCTTCTAGCTTTTTGGATTTTTTTTTTTCCCGATCCTTACTATTATTTTCCCCAATTCTTTTTGTCACTTTATCGATGATCTTTCGGTCTGTGTAGCCTTTACTAAATTTTAATTCGTGTGGCTCTTCTTTTTGTGATATCCGTGTGTAGTTGTTAGCATGCATAACACGACCCTCTTTTTCTTTTATCGTTCCCAATTCTTATTGCTATTAAACTAATGAAATCGATAACATATAATATAATGTGAAGCAAAGTAAAGCAAGAAATAATATAAGCAATAGTTTATGTATTTTAAATAATTTTAATGATTGATATTAAGCACAAAAATACAAATTAAAGTATATACATACACATACTTGAATCATATATCTAAAATTATCGAAACACCTAGAATATATATATAGAAGATTTAAAATATTTCCCAATTCATATATTGAGATTAACATTATTACCAGCAGGAGTCGCAGGTTATAGGTATGTTATTACGTAAAATTTAAGGTTCCGTACAGCTAATTATTAATCTGCATGTGGGTTCCAAATATTAACATACAATTTTGCAGTGCATGGTGTCCTTCTTCCTTGCCATGCTTTTCATTCTTTTCACTCCTCACCGACACTCTAAAAACTACCACACACAACACAAGTTAGCATGGTGAAATAAAAAAGGTTGTTATTTTCTAGGAAACGTCTTCCAAGAAATAACCACCGAATAAAAATTGAAGTGAGGATAGATAGCATGGTGGAAAAGTAAAGTTTGAAAGGAAGGGTTATTATTATTATTATTATTATTATTATTATTATTACAAAAGTCCAAAACAAGAGGCACATCACCATGAATCGATAACCCATAAGGAGCAGTCTCATAGGGAATGGGCATAGCTATTTCTTCATCACCACTTAGGATAAAATAGAGTGGACCAAACTTTTATTACTAACATTATGATTATGATAATATTTAATTTTATTCTTGATAAAATCATGTAAATTTGTGTGTGTCTCCAATTGTATGTGTAGCATATGAAAATATGAGAATTGATGGGAGATTTTTAGTTTGTTATATGAAGAAGATCATATCATAGTTTTGATATATACAGGGGGACAGGTGGAAACAGAGGCCTATTTTATGGGTTTGAATTGGGACACGAATCACCACTTGTCAAATTCCAATGGCAGTGTAGTGTTTGCTTAATTTCTTTGGTAGTCAACAACGCACACATTATTAATTTTTCTTGTAACTCTATATTGTAGGCATGCCAACCCTTCAAGTCACTACTATCACTTCTTTCTTATGCTGCCAACTACTTCTACTAAGGAAGCTTGTGTTCAAATTTGACCTTATCTCTTTCTTATGCTACCATCTATCTAATTATTGCAATAATGATTCTTCTTTCTTGCCCATCAACTTTCAACAACGCCAATTATACTTAAACACGACTGCTGCTGGGTAAATTCCAAAAAGAATTCTTTTAAAAAAAAATTATGATGCTGGTTAAAAGATTAAAAGAAGAACTGTTAACATATAAGTAACTTTTTCATTGGAAATAATTAAAAGATAATGAGATCTTATTGGAAAGGTTCCCTCCACCATTCTAGAGTTTTCAATCCTTTTTTCTTATGAATATTTATCTGAAAATTTGTAAACTGTAGAGTTCTTATTTTGGACCATGTTGGGCTGGGGTAGTACAGATCGAATCCCATATCAAATTCTGTGGTGTGAATTTTTTTTTGGTAAAAAAAGTTGTGAGTTCTAACACATCCAATTCAGTCATTTTTTAGGCCCAAAAAGCTTCCTTTCAACAAAAATATTATATAAAAGCCCATAATACCTGATAAAAAAAAGCCCATAATACATCCCACGAAGAAACCATTTTAGCTCTGGATTTAGTGGGTTGCTGTAGAAAATTATTCAATCAAATTTTTTGGACAGCAGAATTATTCAATCTAAATTCCAAGGCCTTATTTCCCAAAACAAAAACTTCCAAGGCTATATTTCTCCCAAAAAAATTTCCAAGGTCATGACCACATTTCCTAACACAAGTGGTAAATAATTGAGTTGCTTAAGTGTCTAGTCCTAAGTTTGAACATTGAGAGCAACATGTATACATAAATGGATGTGGCTATATCAAACCCCTAAAAGATTTACTCCTTAAGGCGTGAGAGATAAGTCTGGGCATACCGGGTCTAAAATATCCTAAAAAAAAGTATCCAAGCCCATTTTTACCAAAAAAAAAAAATCCAAGGTCATCTGTCAAAATTTCTAAAGAACACTTGTCCAAAATAAAACCGAAGAACAAAAAAAAAGATATTCGGGTGTAGAAATAATTATTTATTTAATATGAAAAATGGAATTCCAAACAAAAAAAAAAGAAAAATGAAATATCCGTTGAGTGAGATTCGAAATTGAAAGTGATATGTGTTTTCTTTTGTTTTTTAATTAATCTTACAAAAACAATGACATAGGGTTTCATGGATCCATAAATATAAAATTGGTTGAGATTATAAAAATAGTGAAAATGCTAAGTCAGTATGAAGAAAAGATTTGATGTTTGAAAATGGAGAGAGTCAGTCAAGATTAGCGAGTCTAGTTTTTCAGCCCAACTACCACTACACGCACGTAATCACCTTATTATGTTCCACACTTTTCATTAAGTCATAATATTTTCTTTTATTTTTAATCTTTTTTTTTTTAAATATTTGATTGTATCATTATTATTTGCAATATATTTCAATTTTAAATTTATTTAAAAAATTAAAGACATAATTATATCAAACAAAATATTTTTAGTATTATGTTGACTAATTTAGTAGTAATTTAAAAGCACATATCAAGATTACAAATGAAGAAAATTTTTATTAAAAATACAAAAATTTAAAATTTGAATATATATATTTTATATTTATTAAAGATAACCATTTAAATTTTTTTATTAATAATAAACTTATGGTGTGTCATGTTAGTTAAGCCTTTTGAAAAATATATTTCCCCTAATTATAAGGAAAAAATTACATTAATTAATGGGGTTTAACCTTAACACACATGTGACTTAGGACTTAGAGAATGTGCAGGTCTTCAATGTCCACCAACTGAAGCAAATTCTTAGCTATTACTCTCAATTTTGAGCCACTAATATCAGCATTTTATTTTCCTTGTTTGTTTTGCTGAAAATGATCTTTCAACAGCTCGGTACTACACGTTAATCTACCATGCCACACACACCAATCCACTCATTTGCAGCGAGAAAAACAAAACACAAAAGAGAAAGGGGAAAAATATAATCTATCTTTTTAAAAGTAGAATTATAGAGGGGTTCACTTAAATTGCACCAACTTCAATTTGGTGCATCATGTACCTGCTCTCGTTGTACTTCCATCTAACGGCTAAAATAAAAAGGTTATAATTTTCTATGACTAAGAAATTATGATTATCAATTTTAGAAAAAATCTGCATTCTATAATGATTTTTTTTTTTGCGTTGATTACTATCTTGTTATGGCCCCATGAACTTTATTTGCATCTTTAAGTATTTGTTAAAGGGTTTGTTGTTGTCATCTTAAACTTAAACTATGAATTAATTGTATCTTTAACATTGTAATTATGAAAGCCTCCTTTTATGTGTCATTTCGGATTAATATGAGTGATAGTTACCATGCTCATTGTTAAAGATAGTGTATATTTGTTGATCAGCTCTAATTTATATAATATTTATTTTTCTCGTCGTAAAAGTATTTTCTTAAATAAAAAAAAACACTATATATTTTCCACCTTATATATATAACACATGTTCTAAATTATAATAATTTCTTTTATTTGATTGAAAATAGATATATTAATTAATAGGAAAACAAATGAATTTTAAATAGAGTTAATTAATAATGAATCATTTAACAAAACCCTAAGTCTTGGTATACATGAAGCTAAGTCATCGGCACCGCCATGGGATCGGATCAGAGTTAATTAAATGTTTTTTTTAAGATGCAACTTCTTTGGATCTTTGCTGCCTTCCGATCCGCGTCAAAAATATTTTAAACTAAATGACTAGAAAAATATAAAGCATGAAAACAACATTGTTACCTTTTCTAATTATTAAAACATATAATAAACATTATATTAATTATATAAACTCCGTCATTTTTGCTTTCAATCTTCGTACGTCAGATGAATCCGAAACATTGCCAACTCAAGTACTAAACCATTTAAGAAATTAAATTAAATATGGATCATTTATAATTAAAAAATAAAAGACATATTATTATTAAGACTGAAAACATATATTAACACCGTTATTAAATTGTAACCGTATTCACATGTTAATTAGTTTCATGATCACTATACGTATATGCATACAAGTAGTTAGAAGTAACTATACAACTCACATATACCTACCCCTTTATTTTCCTTTCTTTTTCTTTTGATGTTATCGTATTGCTAAATACATACATCTTCATCGTCGTCGTCATCAGTTGATTAAGAATGCATGAAAGAAATTTTGACGAACATTAAAACGTTAATTATAACATTTTTTCTCCTCAAATTGCTAGTCAAACACTCTATATAATATAGCAGCCTCCTATCGATCTGACTTCAAAAATCAAAACTAAGACGAATTGCATTCAAACTTCCAAAATGGAATACGATCGGTCACATATATTTGAGTTCATTATAGTAATTTTTTTTTCTTTCTTTTCGTTTGTCCTTTTAATATGTTACATTTCACTACCGTACAATCAACATGCACGGGTTGGATTAACGATAATAATCTGGACTAGTCCAGATATGTATCCGAAAAATTTTGGGGTTTTTTTATTACTCAAATTATTAATTAATCAATTATTAATAATGGAACCAATTTACGGGCGTTGAATATTATGTTACATTTCTTGCCGTAACATATAATGTGTGTCATGCAAATTCTTACAATAATTGATGAAATCAGAACTACCGGAGTGTGATCCACTCAAATTCATGTATATTTAGATGATATGTATCACTAATTATTATTAATTAAACACTTGTGATCAGTATATAGAACCAACGGTGAGATAATAACAACTGGAAACACATAAAATAGACTCTCCAACTAATACATATACTAATTCAATGAAGATATGTGACAAATTACGCGCTAATTAATCAGCACATACAGGTGTTTTAGTTAAGTACAAGTTTAGGTGAAGGAATAGATTAGGAGTGGCCATGGTAACCTGTGATTATCATCATCGTTATCACTTCATAAAACTGAAGAAATTAAAGCAAGGCTTAATTAATTAAGCTATGAAAATAATGCAAAGCAAAAGAATACATACGTTAAGGTGATTTAATTTGCGTGGTACAAAATTGACGCACAAAACAGGTGCTTTAACTAGAAAACTCCAAAGTTTTATCGGTATAATTATTTACTAATATTTAATTATTCAACCATGCTACCTAATCAATAAAAATTCAGTTAATATCAACCAACAATTTAAATTAAATATATGTTTTGGATGTTCTGTTTTTAGGTTTTGGATGTTTTGTTTCTAAAAAAAATATAAAATTGACTAATATTACTTTAAATTTCAGATGTTTTATAACTTTTATTTCAAATGATTTATTTTTTATTGGTTGATTTATTGGTTAAAAAATTATTACTTACCTATAATTTTTTTTAATTACCCTATAATTCTTACTTACTTGTTTAACCTTTTAAAAGCTTCTAAACAAGTCCGGCTAAGAACAAAGAAGAAAGTGGTAAGAGGACAATTAATTAATTCTTAATTAAATTAATTAAGTATAAAGTAAAGTATTATTGGTGAATTGCGTAACAAGTTAAGAGGGCCCCATGTCCCACGAGGACAACAGGAACACCTTGAACTCGAATTAATTCTATATATGTAATTTTTATTTTATTTTATTATGTTTTGAATTGCTATATTTATTTTCAGAACTCAGAAGTAGCTTTCTTTGCTAACATCAGACTCTAGCTTACCTCAAATATTCGTATGCATGATGCATGAAAATGTTTCTAGATAATTCAAATCAAATCAAATATACCTAAAATTCAGACGCATTAAATGCCAGAGTTAATTAATATTTTTTTTTGTGTCTTGTTAATTAATATATTTGATATTCTTAAATTTAGACATATTATATTTAAGTTTTAATTAATATTTATATTTATAGTAAAATTTTGTTAAATTAGTATGACCTTATCAACTCTGAAATAGTGCCATCCTTTTTCATTAAATGCAATGTTTTACTTTTTTTTATATTATTTAAAACTTTTGATGACTTGTATATAATTGCAGTCAAATTAAAATAAATGCATTATAAAATGATTAAATTATTTATATGTATGAAATTTTCTTTTTGACTAATGAGTAAGATATGTGGGGCAGCCCTAAGGAGTGGGCCCCACAGTTAAGATGTGAATCCGTTTGACGCTTTCATCTTCACACGCAACACTGCATGCAATGCTGTTTCTCTTAATCATTATTATTATTTTTCTTTTATACTTTTAAATTTGTTTTCCATATTAACTTTTTTTTTTAAGATGGAGTATGGGTGTGTTTGGTTTAGTTGGCATCATTAAACATGCATTTAATTTTCTTAAAAGTTTTACTTTTTTGTTTGGCAACTTCTTTTTTTTTAAACGCAAACATGATTATATATTATAAATTCCCATTCTCCCAACGTTATAAATTATTGCTTTGCGTTAACATTTTCACGTATTTCAAAACTACAAACTATACATTTTATGTAATTCATTGTTTATATGGTTAATTTTTAATATTTTTTCTCTAATATTATTGTTTTATTTATAGAATTCTTATTATTGTATTTATGAAGTCATATCAATTAATTTTTTTTTATCAGCCCTTTATTTTAAACGTACTATTGTTATTTTTTATAACATGATTTATCGATCCTATTGGATATATCAATTAAACAAAAATAATTAATTATAAATTATAAATAGTAATAACAGTGAAATATTATAACGTATTAAAAGGAGTATTAAGAGTACTTGAAATAAAAAATACGATATAAAAAATATACTTAAAAATATATATAAAAAAAGTTAAATATACTTAAAATCATAATATTATAATTTAATTTGATGTCCATTTCAGTAATTCTCCTTCGAAAAGTGATTTTAACTTTTGTTATTTAAACAATATTTATTTTATCAAAATCAATTTTATTATAAAGTTGCCAAATAAAATCATGTTGACACAAACTCACTTCTAATCAAAATTAATTTTATAAAATCAAGTTTACTCAAACTTGCATTTGATAACGCCAATCCAAACACATCCTATATATGATGATGAAAAATTACGTGCATTTTATAAAATCATGAACCTTTCTTTTGCTTTCTCTTTTTATTTCTTCTTTAATAATAATGCGTTTTCCATCACATGCCTATATATCATCTTTATTTTAGTTAATTTGCTTTAATCTTAAGACCTTTAATTTTTCATGTATAAAACAACCTGATATCATTACCTAATGATTTATTAGCATGTGAATACAATTAGTTAAAATTTGTTCACGAAAATAGAATTATTTGAAATTAAAACTAAAATTGATTATATTAGAGTTGTCAGATTTATATATGCATTGTTATACACATAATTGAAAGATATTATATTGTAATACCTTTTGATAAAGCAAGAGCATTAGAGCATATACATACACTATATATTATTATCTACTTGTATTATTCAATTCTGAGAAGAATTACATACGTTTCGGCAAAGTTCAAAACTAAGTCCACCAAAGAAAAAGTACTATCCAGAAAAGTTCAAAGTTGAATTAAGCCAGCTTTTTTACTACGGCTGAGAATAATTATTTTGTAACATAATAATATAATTTAACCAAAATAGGGCTTAATTTATCATTGATGAGTTTGATTTGTGGGTGTTATATATGCGGCGCTGATTTTTTTTTCTCTTTTATTTAACTATACAATTAGTAGAATTAATATGTAGACCTAAAATAATGCATAAAAGAGGATAAATAGATATATACACAAATATATATCTTTTTTAATAGCATGTTGTCTAAATATTATTAGTTATTAAAATTAAAATATATGAAGGGATACAGAAGGAAATAATGTACATCCACTTATGGAGTAATTTTATAATTAAGCTATTTAGCACTACTAGGGCATTGTGCAAAAAATTATTAAAATAATGAGATAGTTGTTCAGTTATGATCCCTCAAAAAAGATGCATGGAAATTAACAACCTAATCCGATCCATCAGAACATGGATATAAACATTATTGGTTTATATTGTTGGTTGGTTGGTATCTACAATTGATGTTAATGACTCAATTCTACTCAACCATCGGTGACTCAATCTTTGATCAGTCATACTCATAACAGAAGCTATATTATGGTTTAGTTTGGTTGAGTTAGCTTAGCTTCATGCCACCATTGCTCACATTTCTTGACTTTTAATTTTTATGTTTCTGACTTTATTTGAGTTATGATCCATATAGATGCATTTTATTTTCAAATTGCTTAGTAATTCTCCAAAATAAAAATTTCATACATTTATATATACTTAAATTATATTTATGACCAATCAACTCTAATTTAAATTAGCTTTTTTTAGTTTTTATTTCTTTTCTTTTATTGATATAATACAAGCTTTATTATTAGAAAATAGATGATTAATGTAATTTAGAGTGTGCAACTCTTTTTTTTGGTGTTAGTTTTCCTTTAACGCGAAGGCAAAATCACGAGGAAGATATCTAATGAAACCCCTAATAATATAATTACCTTTGTGTGTGTGTATATATATATATAATTAATCAGAAATGTATTTTTATTTATATTTTTTTTAATCTTCTCAAAGTTGGTTGACTGACTCAATAATAAAAATGGCCGCCAGAATAATAGAAATAAATGCATAAATTGGCAGCATATATATATTTGGGTTGACTTGGAACCGTAATTTCCGGTGGTAATGAATGGAATATGCAATGCATTACATAAGGAATCACCATAAAACAAGCGCAATGAATCACTACTTGTGTATAATAAAACAAAAGAAAAAAGAATAATGGTCCAACTTGACCACTCTGTAATTATGCTTCACTTCGCAGAATAATTGTATGCAATTTGGGTTGAGACAAATCTTGAATTTTCACAGAGAAGCAACACTATTATTAGTGCAATAATAAATTAGGGTGCGTTTGGAGAGACTAAGACCGATTGATTGATGTTGGGACATTGTGAATGAGAAATTGAGACTGAATTAAATTTATTATTGTGTTTAATTTAAAATTTATTAGGAGATAGAGACCGAGAGATATTGAAAACTTTAATGTTAAGTGAGTGTATTTAAGTAAAAAAATTATTAAAGTTTTGGTCCTAATTCCCAGTCTTCCAATTTCTTATAATAAAAGATATTAAAAATACTAAAATTTTAGAAATTAAAACTAAAATTTTTGTTTCAATTCGCGTCCAATAAACATAATATTAAGTCTCTTAACCAAATCCTACCTAACAGTACTACACTAGGCATTCACAAAAACTTGTTCAATTCACAAATTATTTTTTATTAATTTATAGGTTTTACTAACAAGTGTTAAATATGAAAATTTTATATTAAGAAACTATAAATTTTCATCTTTATAGCTAAGAAATTACCTTAAAGTTGTTATGAGTTAAGAAAGGTTATTAGATGAAAGTCCAACTATGATGACACTCCACATATATATGAGTCACAACACATAACATTAGATGTGGATTTCACCTAAATTATAAACCGCTTTTCAGGTAAAAAGTTTTAGCACTTTGGTTACTAAGTATTGCATCAGCAAATTTATAGAGTTATACACTAATTAACATTTGGCTTTTTTATTAGAATATCTTGTTTTCAAAACTTATTACAAGAATGCCTTTGTTTTGAAATTATTTACGAAGCTGCCCTTGTTTTGCCTACGTGGCGACACGGTGGCAGCTTCTCTTGTTTTCAGGTGCTGACTAGGAGGCGCGGATGGGGGGAAGGCGCCTCCAACGTGGAGGCAGCAACACGGGAGGCGCCTCCAACGTGGCAGGCGTGGATGGCGTTGGCGCTTCCAACGTGGAGGCGCAAGTGCCGAAGCGGCGCCTTCTACATGGCAAGCTTTGGCCGCATAAGCGCCTCTGACACGTGGCACACACCAATTTTTTTGAAAGTGTGTATTTGATATGCATTAACGTACTTGATTAATAATTTAATATATCCCGAAAACAAACTAATGTGTTTAACAGAAAACATACAACCTGTTCAACAGAAGACGCATAATCTGTTCAACAGAAGACGCATAACCTATTCAACTGAAAACAAAGAACATGTTCAACTGAAAACAAACAACTCTAACCAGATATTTAAGTCTAAAGTAATTTTGATTAATTTTGTTTCCTTTAGACTTAAGTATCTGGTTAGAGTTGTGCTGAGTACCGTAGTTTGTTTTATTTTCAGTCGATACGGTTATTTGTTTTCAGTTGAACAGGTTCTTTGTTTTCAGTTAAACATGTTATGTGTTTTTTGTTGAACAGATTATGCGTTTTTTGTTGAACATGTTATGTGTTTTTTGTTAAACACATTAGTTTGTGGGATATATTAAATTGTTAATCAGATACATTAATGCATATCAAATACACACTTTCAAAAAAATTGGTGTGTGCCACGTGCCAGAAGCGCCTACGCGGCCAGAGCCTGCCATGTAGGAGGCGCCTCCTGTGTTGTCGCCTCCACGTTGGAGGCGCCTTCCCCGTCCGCGCCGCCTAGTGAACACCTGAAAAAAAGAGAAGCTAACATCGTGTCGCCACGTAGGCAAAATAAAAGCAGTTTCATAAATAGTTTTAAAATAAAGACATTTTCGTAATAAATTTTGAAAACAATGATATTCTAATAAAAAAAAGCCAATTAACATGTCATTGTAAAAGTACGGCTTCAATTCTTAATATCTGATGGAGATTCCCATTCGTAGAACAAAGAAAAAGTATAACATTATTGAATCATATGCGTAAATTGAAATTCTCAACAAAAGGTTACGTATTTATCCGTGTACATATAATTATTATATTACCCATACGTACAGTACTGTATGTCATGGCAGGATTTGAACAAGTATAATCATTTCCTTAATCTTAGGCATTGCAATGCAAATTTATTATTATTTATGTTAGTAAACATAATTACTAATCTTCTTCAAATTAAATTAGGCGAATTTATTTGTATGTATAAAAAAAATTTAATTTTAATGTACTTTCAGTGATATTTTACATGTATATTCAATTACGTAATGATGTGTTATTAAAATTAACTTTCTTTTTTATTGATATGTGATTGGTAGATGTGATTAAAATTAAATTCATATAAAAAATTAAAGCCAATAGTTAAAATAATTCTGAAAAAATTGTGTGCATCAATTTAGAATCCAAAAGATTAAATATTTTAAATTGATATAAAAAAATACAATCTTAATTTTTGAAACATGTTATCTTTCATTCTTTCTGATGTTATAATCAAATTGTGATTATTTTGATCATTAATTAACTCGGGGAAAAAAAAAATTCTGAAGAAGTTGCTGATGAGGTTACAAGTGTCAAGTTTGGTTTAACAGGCGAACGAATTACCGACCTACCATGAACATGAAAGTTGGAGTTTGCACAGTGTTATGGCCATTTCCAAAACTCAAAAAGCATAAAATGCGTGTGTACTCTGAAGTTGGACCTAGAGGCAGGTGTGAAAACACATAAAAAGAGGAATGGTTGGTTCACAAAAAGCTAACAAAAACTTGATGACTGAGCAACTTGGAATTTCAGTTTTTCTTTGCAGAATAAATCAAAGTGTTTACACACACACATGATGCCATGGAAGCTTCCTCTCTGACTCCGACATCTCATAATTCAAATTAGTCTCTAACAAGTTATGCTAATAAATCTGAGTCTCTCTGTTAATAATTAAAACTGCTTATTAAAATCATGTCAAATTATAAATATAAAATCTCATTATTTGAATAATAATAATAAATAATATCTCAAAACTAAATTTATTTTTATCTTGGTTATTTGACCATGATCTTCTAATAGAATCTAAGCTAATTAAGAGTATATTAATAAATTTGAAAATTTATAATTATTAGCTATATGGGTCCTATAGTATTCTGGTTAATCATAATTTAAGTATCTAGATTTTTCGGTGTTTATTTTAAGATTATTATTTACTATTTTTTTAAATGTAAAAGATTTTTTTCCCATTTTTGAGACTCTGAAGTCTTCTCTGTACATCAACCACTCAACAACCTAAGCCCACCAACTCCTTTATAATAACACCTGTCATCCCTAATTTCTCTGGCCACAAACCAGCATCATTTCATTTCATTCCCTTTTGTTGGAATCCACAACTCAAAAGACACAACCAATAACACACTCTGAAAGAAACAACAAAGATCAGCATTACCAACATGGGTGGAACAAACTTGATGAGAAATGTGTTGTTAATCTCTGTGCTGAGCTCCATCGTCTTTGGATCTTCAGCACAGACAACATGTAAAAGACAAACCTTTAACAACAACAAGGTTTATGCCTCATGTCGTGATCTTCCACACTTAACATCTTACCTTCACTGGAGCTATGATCAATCCACTGGAAAACTTGACATAGCTTTCAGGCACTCAGGGATCACCTCAGGAAGCAACTGGGTTGCTTGGGCTATCAATAAAGATAACAACTTGCAATCATCCATGAGTGGAGCACAAGCTCTTGTGGCTACCACAAGTAGTGGTACCACAAAAGCATACACTTCACCAATTGCTAGCCCCAACACACAGCTGCAACAAGGGAATATCAGTTATCCAACCACTGGTTTGACTGCTACATATCAAGGTAGTGAGGTTACCATTTATGCTACTGTTACTCTCCCTAAGGGGACCACATCAATAGTCCATCTTTGGCAAGATGGTGCTATGTCTGGTTCTGCTCCTCAGATACATGCTCAGAATGCTGCTAATCTTGAATCCAAGGAAAAATTGGATCTTGTTTCTGGTTCCAGCCAAGGGGGATCCAGTGGTGGATCACTTATACACAGAAGAAATGTAAGTGCCTTCATCTCACAGTCTTTTTTTTAAAATTGGAACTTGTGGGATGGTTTTCACTTTTCACCCATGTGAAAAGTTTGGATCTTTCTTGGTTTTTGTTATAGTGTAGGGTGGATAGAAAAATTGGGCAATTTTTTTACTCCTAGGGATTACTGTATTTGTATTCTTGTCCTAGAATAGCTATCAAAGAGGCCAAAGGCTCTCTCTTTACTTTGTCTCTAGATTTAGATTTGAGAACTTGATTTGATTCAAGGATCTTAAAATTTTCAATATTTGTCCAGATTCATGGAGTGCTGAATGCATTGAGCTGGGGAATCTTGATGCCTATTGGTGCTATAATAGCAAGGTATGTGAAGGTGTTCCCATCTGCAGATCCTGCTTGGTTTTACCTCCATGTGACATGCCAAACCTCTGCATATATTATTGGTGTTGCTGGATGGGGAACTGGTCTCAAACTTGGCAGTGACACACCTGGTGTGACTTATCATACCCACAGAACACTTGGCATCATCCTCTTCTGCCTTGGAACCATTCAGGTAATGAGATCCCCTGATTGAGTTTAGGTGAATTCTCTAATTTGATTGTGATGGTTGGTACTGACAGAAAAAATTTGTTGTTGGATGCAGTTGTTTGCTTTGCTTCTGAGGCCAAACAAGGATCACAAATACAGACCCTTTTGGAACATCTACCACTACCTGATTGGATATGGAATCATAGCTATGAGTATTGTTAACATCTTCAAAGGGTTCAGTGCACTGGAGAAATCTGCTCAGGATCGGTATGATAACTGGAAGCATGCATACATTGGCATCATTG
>JASCZI010030216.1:134305-183829 GCA_036250425.1 Stylosanthes scabra
AAATGGTGCTAATGGCTATGATTCTAGGCCACAACATGTGTAGGTTTTTTGTGGTTAATTGGTTATACATTTGAGTTTTGATGTTGGAGCTTACTGTGTGTATATTTGCTCACATATATTGAGTGTGTAATTTAGGGTGTTCCAAGCTGCTTAGAGCTTGGTTTTGGAGATTATTCTTTCATAGAATAGTGAGTTCCTGGGGTGTGGTTCTTCTCCATGCTATTCCAGAGGATACTTTGTATCGGTTTCTTACTATTTCTATTTATTATTAACTTTTTATCTTTTAACTTTTTCTGAACACCTTTGAGCTTCAAGTATTTTCTCTTTTTTTTAAAAAGAATTTCTTATCATGTTCTTCCCCAGTGATAGATGATGATGCCATTCAAATTCTCTTTCTCTACAGGAAAAATTAATATTAAATTTTATACAAAATTTAGATTAAGAGTTGTAGAATAGGAAGAGTTCTAAGTCAAAAGCTAAGAATCTCTGTTTCTCTTAATACGGCACATGTAGGTGAACTGACCCAGCTTCTGTTTGAATCTTCTGAATTGGTCAGAGGAAAGGGATGGATGTTTATATTCTGTCTCTATTTTTCTCATTTGCTTCACCTAACACGAGCTTCCTTTCTTGGCCATGTTACAGTTCACACGGCTTTTGATTATGTTTCATCTCAATCACTTTCTATAATTTAATTTAATGCCTACCTTCATATATATTTTTAAGAGCTTGAAAAATTGAAAGCCACAAACAGAGATATCACCCAATCATTTTAAGAGCGATGACTTGCTACTTGCCATTGTTTTCTCCTATCTCTGTCAAATTTTTGTTCTTGATATGGCATCAGCCACAGGCCAACAAGGGATTACAACAATGGCCACAAATGTAATTAAGTACTCCCTCTATTCTCTATTTTAGTTCTCAATTAATGTTTTTAGTATATTTTTTTTTTTAAAAAAAGGAAATATATAGCAATTGTTACTGACATTTGTCTTTGTTTATTTACCAATGTGAATTTGTCTTTCACGCGCTAAATTTTCATTGGTTGGATACAAGAGACAGAGGAGTTTTATATATCTAAATGAGATGCAGGGTATTATAATAGTATATTGTGATTTGGTGAAGTTACAAAACCAATTAGAAAATTGAGTCATCCCCCACTAAGAATTATATTTTGGAAAAAGTGATGAACTAAACAAGGAACAAGGATTTATTGATATGGTGGATGGCATTTTCTCCTCTTCATTTGACTAAATGGTAAATGTCTCACTCTGTTTGGCGCAGTGCTTCAACAAATGCATCCTTCAAAGAAGGGTTTGAAGCTGCTACACGCTGAGATGTTACGTCAAATTCTGCACCAGAACTGAAGCAAACCAACCATTCCATTAGGTTCAACCACAAGCATAAAATCTTTCCAAAGTATCTATGCAACTTTTTAGTTATATAGTTTTCTAGATTGATAGTGACTCCTGCCACTTCATAAAGATTGCCACATTTCATGTCTAACTAACAAAACTGTCGGAAGATGAATAAACATGCAAAATGTGAAATGGACAATGTACCTAACGGTGCATAGACAATCTAGAACGTGGTAGATTTTCCATTCGTTAAGAATAAGGATATCTAAGCAAAGTAACTTACGGATCAAATACAACACCTCCGGCTTCTGTAACAATGACAGCACCACCTGCCACATCCCTGGAAAAGAGGAAGACATAAAAGATTTTTTGAAAAAAAATGTGAAGGCCATGAGAACCACAACATTGAAAAGCAGAGTGCCTGAAATCATGCAGGAGAAACTCGTACCAAGGACCACCAAAGCCAGTTTCATAGAATACATCCAGCCTTCCACATGCAATTCCACAAAGATTCAGAGCACATGAGCCACTCATTCGAAGAGATCTCACCTGACACAGAAAATGTATTTGTTAATTGTTATGGCAATCAATCGTATCATTTAGTCCTGTAGAGTATAGACTACATGGCAAGTCCTGGTCTTACCTTGGAAAGCAAGCTATTAATCCTGTTGGTAGAGGCGTCTAATGTCACCTTGTCGCGTTTGGTTCCAGCCTGCTCACTCATTCAAGATGAAAAGCTTGATTAATTTCAAATTTGTCTTGATTTGAGAGAGAACAATTATGAGTGAACCTGAGAGGAGTCTACATAAGAATGTGAAACACTATTTGGGTCATCCTATGTCAAGTTAGCATCATGAAAACTATGTTAATCTTAATAAGAGGGCTTTGCAAATAGTTTCCGGACAAAAAAATCCAAAATATAATGAAATGTTCAGATTTTGTTTTTTAGCTTTTAAGATTTCACTTAACACACATAAGATTACAAAGGTTAAGAATGTTTGAATGGCAATTTGCAAATAGCAACCAATACATGGGGAAGTTACATGTATATAAAGCATAAAGCATTTGATTATCAGCCACAAACTTTGTGGAGAGAGATTCTTTAGACAGGGTTCTTCACCAACTGTATTAAAGATAAAACGAGATCAAACAAAAACCGTTGAGTTACGCCAATATATGCATATTGACCATACTTTGGGGAAGAAAACACATAATAAGCATTGCGATTTAAATGGGTTCAGTTTCAGCAGTAATGACCATGAAGTAAGATGACGCACAATACCATCTCAACAAGAAAAACATACCAGCTACCATTGATGAAAATACTATAACTACACGCGGAAAGTTAGTTTGGAATAATTTGTGGAACAAGACTATGAAGTAACAATGCGGATCCCCTACTAAATAGAAATATGAAGTCATGGGATAAGAGAAAAATGGGGTGTTAGACCCAATAAAGCAAGGTCCAATACTGTTCTAGTAGTTGGGATTTAGTTACTCTGGTTAACTGAAAGGCCTTTTTTCACTTTATGGATATTCCCCATATTGAAATTTTGCAGCAAACAATATTTCCTGGTTCAGTAATTGTCATCGGCACAAGTGTGCCCAATAAGGAGAGAGAGAGAGAGAGAGAGAGAGTTATATTGATGCAAATGAACTGAACAAAAAGGAATAGATTTCATATAGTCAATGCTAAATTGCTAACAGAGTAACACAGACTTGACATACCTCAGTTGCAAGAAGAGAGCTTATTAGTTCAGTTTGTGCTGACACTGCAAAATATCAATGCACAAGCTTAGTAATTAAACCTAAAATTACAACAATAAAAAATATGAAGAGCAGAGAACACACCTTTTATGGGCTTCCCATTCAGAAAGGCACCTTTCCCACGGACTCCAGTGAAAAGCTACATATAAGAATTACAAATTTCATTGTATAGTAAGTTATAGAGGAAAATTAATAACAAGAATAATATATGATGGAATAACTATAACCCAGCGTGTAAGTTCAGACACATCCAGCTCATTGAAAAAGCTAGTGATAAATGAAAACCAGTACATACAGAATTGTGTTCTAACAGTGACTAATTTTGCATATTTTTCTAACTTCAAGAGAAAACTTTAAGCACATTATGGTCATCCACTTATAAACAAAATCTGCAGCAAGGAAAACTTCTCACCTCATCAATAATTGGATTGTAAACAACACCTACAGTAGGAACTTTTCCAATTGTAAGACCAATGGATACACAAACAAAAGGAAACCTAAAGATAACAAAATTATCACGAATCAGTACAGAAACACAAGTGTATATATGAAACCCAAAGCATCAGAACGGATAATTACCCATGAACAAAGTTAGTAGTTCCATCCAGAGGATCAACTATCCATGTGGGTTCATCCGTGAGTTCGGTAGTACCACAAGCAGCAGTGGTTTCCTCCCCTATGAACTAATCAATAGGAACACAGATTAAAATCACCTTAACAGATTAAAAGAGGAAATGTTAGCAGGAGAACAGAACCAATGAACCTTATGGGTGGGGTAGAGGTTCTTAAGATGATTGAATATGAGGTCTTCACATGCTTTATCAGTTTCTGTAACCAAATCAACCTGTGCATCATCCATCACAAAAAAAAATAAAATAAAATAAAAATCCTATAATACTCTTATGAGTTACACAAAAAACTTTTCACTCAACTTTTCTCCAATGCAACAAGCATGAGGTGTGGTACCTCGATGATTATTAATTTCTCATAAAATAATCTTCCTTAACGGCATTATTAAACTTAAACCATAAGCTCGCATATGAAAAATTGAAGTAGAGTAACACAAGTTTTTTACATTAAGCCTAGTAATTCGGGATTAGGAAGCTTGAGAAAATCACATTGCGATGAATTTGACATATATGTTGGAAGAAATTGAAGAGAATGAGAGATAAACCTGCCCTTTGTGCTCGACGTGCTTGGTCTGGTAGAATCCTTTTCGAATAATCTAGAAACAAGCGTTCACGATGAATAAAAGTAAGCAACGAAATAAACAGGGGAGAGAGAGGGAGAGAGGTGAAGTTACGGAAATGACCTCGCCGGCTTTGCGAGCAGCGGCGACGGCAGATTCGAGGAAGTCGGAGAGCGAATCTGGAGGTGAATGAATGAATACAAGTTTAGTTTGGAAAGCAAACAAGTGAGTATAAAAATTCACAGTGAAGATAAACCGAAACGCGTTGGAGAGAGAGAGAGAGAGAGAGAGAGAGAGAGAGAGAGAAGTACCAGTGTTAGCCATTGAATCTTCTAGTTGAATGAAGAAATGAAGAATGATGAAGCTCTCTCTCTCTCTCTCTGCTCCTGTTGCTTCCTTTCACGTACACACGCTCACTCGCCAATACTCACTCTCTTCAATCTACATAATAATGCAGTTATGCATCTTTATTTTTATTTCCTATTTTTTCAACTCCATTTTTGGAAGAAAAAAAAAACAAAAACAAAAAAGCACAGGGGTTTAGCACACACTTGATTTTGAAAATTTAATCGTAAGAATTTTAATAATTTTTTTTGTTCTTTATTATTATTGTTATTATTGCTATTTTACTTATATTCAAGATCTATATAGCAATAACAAAATTGATACAGTAAAAAATACAGTGATAAAATATTAAAATTACGTATATCCATAAACCTCATGTGAAATAACTCGTACGCATTAATTTATTTCTGAATCAGGTCACTCCTTTAAAAAAATTTATTTAGTAGAACACTATTATAAAATTTCTTTTAATCAACTAACAGTGACGGTAGACGGTGAAGTTATTAACTTAAATATGTACCAATGGAGGGACTTGCATATAATAAAACTAACTCTTTTTTTTCTAAAAAAATTACAATTTATCATAGTATAAATATTTTCTTGCCATATATGTATAACATTAAATTCTGAGAATCTGACCTAATAAGAATATATTTAGAATGTAGTTGAAAATATTCAAATCCTGACGAATCATCTCTGCCTAGATGAATTAATGTCTTAATGAGCTACCGTATATGAATAATTGTCCTGCTAATTGATGATGAGTTAACGGAATATACCAGCATATCCTTGAGACAGAAGATGCGGTTCATTTGGACACCTCATCTTGTCATCTTTCGGACTAATGAAGAAGCTTCCCTCAGCCACAAATGAAATGATCAAATACAACTAAGAACACAAATTAAAATAAATTGAAGCAAGAAAAAGCAACCCTCCAAAAGGAAATTACAGGCACACTGTCTATCCTTTTGATTGGACAGGACTTTCGGCTTTTGCAAAGATGGACAACCAGTTAACCAAACCACTTTAGTCTATATTATTGAATGCCGAGTTAAAAATAAACTCATATTCCATTGTTAGACCCGGACTTTAGCAAGTGTCCAGAAAAAATGTGATGGACGCAACTCAAAACAACTAAAACAACGCCAGGTGTCTTGACTCAAAGAATTGATCCCAATCATAGTCATTAGTCAATATGCCATGGACGCCGACCACTGCTGAATTGACTCCACTAGGTGATTCTTTTTGCATGGCTTTCATGTGGGAACACTCTATTTAACTCAACTACAATATACAACCTACTGAAACTTCAAGTTAAAGATGATTGGTGAAACAAATTTGAGAAAGGTCATATTATTGCATGTCCTGATAGGGTAGATAGGAAGAGGTTTTTTGCTAACAATAATATATTGAAAAAACATAAATCATATGCAGCTAACACTTTGGCAATTTATTTATTTACTACTATCATACAAGGAAAGTTGTTAAATTACATAAAAGAAGCATCCAAGGTAACTAAATGATATTCTCATATTGATGCAGTTAAAATTAACACAACTATTACAACACACAATTGCCACTTGTTTTACGCGCGTTGTTCCTTCAGTTCTAAAGCAGCAATTTCCCTCATTACTTGAGCTTTGTCAGCCTCGAACTGTTCATCCTCTGCACAATGCCAACAAATATGTGATCATGGGAGAAACACAACAATTCATACCATAAAAGAAATTACAAATTCTTAAGAAATGGCATATTTCATTGTTCCTTACCTTTTTCAATTTTGAAGTCCTCCAATAGTCTCAGAATCTTACTCTTGTTTGCGACAAGTATGCTAATGACATCAGCTGGTTTGTTTTGGTTAGCAGCAAATAGCTGTTATGAGAAGCAAATATCAATGACGGCAGAGGAAAAATAATAATCATTTCATACACGTGTGCTATATCAATATCAAAATTATGGTACCTTGAAAACATGAAATGCTTCTATCTGTATGCTCTTGCTTGTCTCCTGCGGATAGAAAAATAGAAAATAAGTCAATAACTAGTTAGACCTACTTCAAACATACATTTGTCTTTAGTATTCTAATCATGATTTCTGATGATTAGAAAAGCAGGGATAGTAGCAGTGAAGTTAAGGTGCCATATTCTGACAGGAAGAAACATCAACATTAACACTAGCTAAAAGCAACATATAAAGGAAATTAATATAACACATGCATAAGAGATACAGAGTGAGTAGCACAAAAGCAAACAGTACCAAGACATCTCTTTAAGTTTTTGGAAAAGGACCATACTCTTAGAAGATTCATCAAAATCCTCAAGTTGTCTCTTGAGCTCACATATCGTGTCATCACTGCTGAGTTTGAACGATCAAGTAACATGTCTCCCAACAACTGTGACAATGAAAGTAATCAATTAAACAGAAGTAACATAGTAAAATGGTGACAACAGTGCATTGACATATTACATATGGATGATAACATAAAGATTGCAAAGACCAACTAGTTAATTACCCAAATTCCAACAGAAAAAAAAAAAAAAAAAACAAGAAATCATTGTATTAGCAAGAAGTTTCTTGGCCCTTCTATTTTCAATAATACTTGTTGGTTTAAGGAACTACAATAAGTTTCAACAGGAATAGTAGCTTAAGCCCAGATGTCTGTATGCTTGCTTCATTCATTCAACATTCTAATAAGTTACAACTGAGATAAAGCCCAAATTGATATCGCACCTTGACAGCTTGGCGCCTTGTAATGTAGTTGGATGACTCCAACAGCTTAGAGTTATACTCTGCAAAGAACTAAAAGCAGGGGGGGTGGGGGGGGCGGTGAGTAATAGTTGCAAAGGATTGCATTCCAGCTTATTTGTATATGGATTTTTTTAATATTAAAATATCTCAAGTAGGTTTAAAGACATAGGTTGATCAGCAACCTACCCATTCATAATTTTTAGAAAGGAATTCAGCTACAGTAGATTTATGTCTTGTCAAGAGTTCCTGAAACAACATTACACAATATAAAGTTAGATGTGTTACAAAAGTTTGTGCAGCACACAATAATGAAATGATGATCTTTAGTTCTTTCAGATATAATCCACCTTAAAAGTTGCTGCAGCATCTGCAGCAATGTCGAAATTTGGGAGTTGAATGTAGTCAAAGAACTTCTTCATATGAGGAGAGTTCAGAACATATCTGATATGAAACCAAGAGTTAAAACATCACAAGAACTATGGTGGAACAAATATCAGAGTTAGACCCTTATCTTTCTTTTCTAATTCTAGAACTCAATTCTCTGTATGAGTTCCTGTACAGCATTTAGCATAAATCTCCAAAAGGTGCAGGTATAGGCAATATAGGAACCAAACCTGATAGTATATGACAAGATGCAATACTATTCTAATATTGAATATAACCCTGAATAGCCCTAGAGCTTGAAATTACCAAATAAAAGAAATTGAAATCTGATTATTTTTCCTTACTTTGCAACAATCTGGTGTCTTATGCACTCCCTTAGCATTGCACCATAGTGTAAAGCCATGTCTGTGTTTTCGTAACTAAAAAAGCAAATTAGCACTTACTTAGTAGCATATTAAAATCAGATTGCAATTTCATGAATAATTCACACATAGCCATTAAATTTTCACCTGATGTTTGGAAATAAATTAAAATTTCATTGACTTGTTCAAGCACAAGAGTCAACCATACAGACTAGAGCTTACTAGAAAAAATCAGGAAACTAGGATATTCATAAAATGATTACCTACCCAACAATCAAAATATCCATAAGATCCATATTTGTCTCTAGGTAATCAGATGCAATCAACCTAGAATGAACTTGTTGCCTTTGTAAATTAGCAACAACTTGAGTGGCATCCTTTCTAGCCTGTAAAAGCCCACAGTGACAGTCTCAATTAGCAAAGAGTAAAAACTTTAAGTACATCATTAAAACAAAGATTCATGTTCTGCTTCTGCAGTTTGGTTAATAAGCTAATTAGTCTGCATTACTCACTACCCAGATGATGCAAAGAATGGTATAAATTTGATGAAAATTCAGACCCTATATAAAGAGTACAAGTAAATATAACATATCTGGAGGTCTTTTGAATTTCCTCATTACCTCCAAATTCAATTTGGGAAGGCATTTAATGAGGAGTCGCAGCGTGTTCTCCCTGAAGAACTCCTGGGTCAACTGCGCACAGGCTTCGGAGACTGGCTCCGATTCACTATTTCCATAAAGTATCGACTTTAGCTCCCTGATATTTTTATACAGCTCGGACATCTGTTGTTTGAAGCATCACACAAGCACATGGATAAATATCAAATAAGGTCACTAAAGAACTAATCCAAGAAGCACGACTGGATATAAGACTTAGCAAAACCAAACGAAAATAATCCCAGCAGGACAGCCAGAAGAAAATTGCAATGACGAGCAGCCAGCTGCAGCAATCAACTATACCTGCTCTAAATCAACTTCGAAATGGAGAATAGCAGTAACTCAAATAGAAACAAGTAAGATCATAATATAAAGTGATAATAGCTCAACGCTCATAGCTCAAGAACATCAAATTCTCCTGATACAAAGATCAGTGCTATAAGGTTCGAGCACATTACTGTAATTAAATAACTCAAATAAGCATCAACATGCAAGCCTAAATAAATAAATAATTGAAAATGCGATGAAGATAGAAATCGAGGAGCAGCGCACCTTCTCTTCGCGCTTGCTTTCACGAGTGTCGGCGGCGCTTTGGTCGACGAAGAAGAGAAGCTCCCGCGTCTGACGCACGACGTCGACGGGTGTGCGAGGCTTCGACTTGAACAGTCCCTTCATCTTCTTCTACTGGGCAACTCACACAGCAATTATTAGGGCTTTCTGATTCTGTGAGACAGGAAGAAGATCAGCCACCAGATTTTTATTTTTATATGGAGATGGAGAGAGATGGATGGATGGATGGATGGATGCGGACGGTTGCAGATTTGTTATGTGAGTGAGGGGAAGGATTAAGGAAGGAAGAGAAAAAGATATTATTAGCCGCTTCATCTTTCCGCTTTTTCATGCCCATAATATTTTTAACCGCCCACTTTTCAGTAAAACTAACTCTAACCAAAAAATAAAGTTTTTCCATTGTCTTATCCAAAAAAACTAACTACACTGCACATGCTTCTCTTCTTTCTTCGCCTAAATAATAAGGAGCGGAATGCATTCTTTTATAAATAAATTAAATTAAATGGTAAAGTATGATTTATGTTCTAACGTTTGCGAAAAATTTTAAAAATACTCCTATTATTTAATTTGATTTAATTTTATCATTAACGTTTTTAATTGGTATTATTTTTACCCCTAATCATTTTATAATTTTAAAACTTCTCACAAATGTTAGGATATAAATCATATTTTACCTTAAATTAAATAAATATATTATAATTAATATACCTATATTATATTCTAATTCTAATATAGCATATTCATGATTATGATTAATATACTCTAGCTTTCTTTATATAATCATATAAGAATAAATTTATGTACCATTGTATACACCTGTACACATCATTTACCAACACAGAAAAATATAAGCATTAGCACACAAATTTACATTTTTCTTTGTTAATATTTACATTTTTCCGTGTTACTAAATGGTGTGTACAATGGTACATCTAGTATTACCCATCATATAAATATAAATATAAATATTTAATTTTCCACCCTAATTCATAAAGAACTCAAAGTTTTTTTATATAGAAAAAGAAAAAAAATTAGGAAATGTAAACTTAGTTACATTGCCATTACTATATTCCAAAAATAAAATGTTAAAGAAAAAATAAATGATAGCATACCGTTACCTAATAAAGTGCCGAGTGCAATGTTGTCTAAATTCTTGCTGGCCCTAAATAAGTCTAGTAATTTTGTTTTGGATTCGAAATTACCTAAGATACAAGGAAATGAGTAAAAAATTTATAAAGAAGATATTGGTGGATCCAGCAATGTTCATTATTGAGCTGTTACTTGCTTTTAATAGCGCTAGAACGAGAAGAAAACGATGCAAAATAAAAGGCAAGAAATGACTTATGAGAAAACATGTGTGGTGTGTGTGATTTTGCAAGTTGCATGATAAAAGCAAAGAAAGAGCAAGAAACATTTGTGGTGTCATTGTGTTATGTATGACTATGAGATGTCACTACTCACTATAGTCTATTGCTAATTAAAACCATAATTAAGGTTCTTTGCTTTTTACATCTTCGCATTCACATGTTTGATGTTTCCAGTATTTTTATGGGGGGTGGAAGGTGGATCATGGATGGATGGGGTTCCTTTCCTCATATTATGAATAAATTTAATGCTAAAAGACTTAAAAAAGGTTGCATAGTCACAGGTTAGTTGCTTTGCTACAATGTAGAACTAGTAGATAAAATGTTAGATTTTTAATATATCGTATGGTATTCACAGGAAGAGGACATTAGTATCTGCTAAAGTTTCTTTTTTGTTTTGTTTTAGAGTCAAGAATAGAACTACTACTTGTAAAGCAAGATACCACCAATAATAATCTAAAATAATTTTATTCAATTTAATATTATGTTTTTTTTTGTTTTTCACGATATCTCTTAGTCCGACAAGTCGAGGGCTGATTCACTACGAATTTAAACTTTATCTAGAAATTTATGGCCATAATTTAAAAATACAAAAAAATTACAAATTTTTTTGTCTTCTAAAGTTTGGCCCAAAACTTTTTTCAGTATAAATTATCAATGGTTTGTAAAGTTTTTGTCATGTAGTTTTGGATTGAAAAATTTAGGATTAAAGTTTTTTTTATCCTTTTATAAATAAATACGGGCTCTAATTTTTTTAAGCGGGTTTCAATTTTTTGGGGCATTTGTATGGCCTTAAACAACCCTAGGTGGGGTTGCCGTCTCATGGGTAACTTGGTGGTTAGGAGCATGGTCTCCTAACTTAAATGGTCGAGTTTGAGATCGGCATCATGTGCAAGACTATAATTTAAAGTGGGTGCGTGTGTTCGTAATGTGAGTCTAGGATTGGGGCTGTTTTTTAATCCATCATTAAAAAAAAAAAACAACCCTAGGTGGGGTTAAATTTGGACTCTAGAAAGTTTGTTATTTTACGTTAATCCAAAAAAGAGACTATCAAATGACAACAAAAGAATGAAAGGGAAGGAAGCGAGTTTGCTTGGGAGGGGTTGTTCACTTTGCCTCTACAATACTTAAAGGATTAGTCAGACATTCGTATATAGATATCACATTTTTTGGTATGTGAGACCCACACATCAATATTAAGATAGAGAATAAAAGTGTTTAATTAACCATTCAATCGATAAGACATACATCACTCTTTTCAAATCTAAATATAAATACGTTTGTTTATTATAACTCACCAAGATTGAATACACTATATGGATAAGATGACTCTTATATAATCTGTTAGAGTTATATAATGACTTAGCTTGTGTATTAAGGAATGTTAGTTAGGATTAGTTTAGTTGAGTAACTATGTTGAGTTTTTTTCCCTTTCTTGGCTCTGTTAGCTCAAGTATATAAGTCTAATAGCTTGAGTTATTAGTGTATATATATAAGTCTTTCTTATATTCTCTTAGTTTCTTTAATTCTCTTTCAATTTAGTTCTCTTCAATTCTGCAGAACCTATAGTCTTATGCTGGTGTTGTTCTCTACAATTCTGCAGAATTGCTTGTTCTTGTTTTGGTTGAGCTTTGCTCAGGTTTCTTGAGTTTCAAGTCATCGTTGATCTTACATAATCATCAAATATATAGTTCCCTTTTTTCTTCCAAAACTGAAATGCTTAATTATTTTAACTACTCTAAGGATGACTCTTAAGAAAGTGTTAGGAAAAATATACGTTAGTTAAACTCCAGAGCCAATACCCCCGTGCTTAATTACTATAAATTGCAACTAATAATAATAATAACTACACCACCACTTGGCAAAAATAATAAAGCTAATAATTAACAAACATTAACCCAAGCTTACATAAAATTGCAACTAACTAGTACATAAAATTGAAGAGACATTAACCCAAGCTTACATAAAATTGCAACTAACTAGTACATACGCCACAACCATGACAAAAAATAAAACTATGATGATGAGAACCAATTGCCTTATTATTATGGTGTTTTTGTTTTGTTCCTCTCTACTCCGCCTTCAGCCGGCCAGAGTCAACATCGCTTATGGGTCGTCGTCGTGATATTGTTCATCCAAATCTGGAAGTTAATAGCCATTTGGTGATAGAAATGGCGGATTTGGCTATCCATGAGCCTAATGAGAACCTGAGGCTAGTAAAAGTCCTAAGTTGCACCAAATTATTTCACACAAAAGCAGGATTATACATGTTCGACCTCCAGCTACTAGCAAAAGATAAAGCTAATAACAGGACTTACAAGTGCTTCATTCGCCTCCAACAGAGGCGCCAGAAAAACCAACTCATCCATCAAACCGTAAACAGATTTGAACTACTTCCGTAACCTTATTAACTTATTTCTTTTCTACTCTGATGAATAGATTGGAGCCATGAGCCTAATTAATGTGACTAGCTATATATAATACTATGTTTCTATTTGTGAGTCAAGTTATTATTCTTCACCCAAATGTCATTTTAGAGATATCTGATTCATAAATGTTTTCCTTTAATTCATGAAAGAAGAGAAAAATAAAACATTACATGATTTGTTTATCATTTTTATCAATTTTTTTGTTTTAGATGATATTTCTTTCACAAATATAATTTCTTAAACGCACCCTAATCTTCTCATTTTAGTGTACACATAACATATTTTTATTAGACTTGATCACTAAAAGAGGAGGAATAAATTAGAATGATTAAAACTACATCTTCTGACATAAGTGGTGAGATGATTTGCTTAAGTGTCTAGTTCTGAGTTCGAACTTTGGGGCGACATATATGTAGAAGAAAATATGATCACGTCAAACATGTTGAAAAGAGTACTTAATCGTAAGGGATTAATTTAAACCTATGGAGCCAAGGATATCCTAGTACCAAAAAAAAAATTAGAACAACTAATTCTAATGATGACTCTTAAGGAAGTGTTAGGACAAATATACATTAGTTAAACTGAAGAGACAATAACCGGCGCATACATAAAATTGCAACTAACTAGTACACTATCAGTACCATGAGAAAAAATAAAGCTATGATTATGAGAACCAATTGCCTTATTATTATGGTGTTTTTGTTTTGTTTCGTTCCTCTCTACTCTGCCTTCAGCTGGCCAGAGTCAGCATCGCTTATGTCTCGTGGTAGGAAAATTGTTCGTCCAAATCTGGAAGTTAATAGCCATTTGGTGATAGAGATGGCGGAATTGGCTATCCATGAGCGTAACGAGAACCTGAGGCTAGTGAAAGTCCTTAGTTGCACTGAATTATTTCACACAAAATTTGGATCGAAAATGGTGGACCTCCACCTGCTCGCAAAAGATAAAGCTAATAACAAGACTTACAAGTACTTCGTTCGCCTCTATCAGAGTCGCCGGCAAAACCAACTCATCCATCAAACCGTAATCAAATTTGAACCACTTTCGCAACCTTAACGATGGAACCGCCCGCGAGACTAAAAATTGAATGATCTTTTATGTAAATGTTATGTATGGCTTATAAAATAATTAATAGAAATGAATTTCTATTAAAAATATAATAATATGTTTATTTTATAAGAAGTATTTCAAGTATTTCTGAATATACATAATTCAGTGATTTTGATTTTTAATTTTAATTATAAAATAATTTTTAAAATGTGTACATGTTAAAATAAACAGTTAAAATATATACTATTTTATATATGCCATGCGTGTTTATTTACATAATTATGACTCTTAAGGTAATAGTAAGGCAAATATAAAATATAAATAATAAATCTATATGTATCATTGTAAATATTTATGTCAATATTTATATTTTTTTGTGTTGCTAAATGATATATATAGATATATACAATGATACATCTAGTATTATCGTAATATAAAATACATTAGGTAAAGTGAAGAGGCAAGCAAGGCATATTTCTTATAAATTGCATACATACAGCAGCGCTAAAAAGCACAAGGAACACGACGATGATGATGAGAAGTAGTTACTTAATTATTACATTGTTGGTGTTGTTCCTCTTCTGCTTTGCTCCTCTATACAGAGCCAGCAGGCCAGGGTCATCAGCATCGCTTATGAAGTTAACGATTCCGATAAGTTTAGACGTCAACGACCCCGGCGCAATTGAAATGGCGAATTTCGCAGTGACAGAGCATAACAAGAGAAGTAATGAGAACTTGAAGCTGGCAGAGATCCTTAGCTGCAAGGGATACGGATATGCATTGGGAAACTTCTACTCCATAAAGCTGTTGGCTATGAATGGAACCCAAACTAATAAATACATAGCTCAAGTCCATGAGTTCTTGCTTCCTACCTCCTTTAGCCTTCAAAGCTTTCAACTTTGGTGATCATCAATAACTTCCACAATATTGTTTGTTACTTAATTTTGATGTTTTTATTTGTATGTTCAGTTTTTTTTCAAGAGAACGATGATTAATAGTTTCTTTTTTCAAAAGATATAAATAATTTCTTCAATAAATTGAAGTTAATACCTCATAATAAAGCATAATTTCTATTTGAGAAAAATACCAACAAAGTCATGAGAATTATATCGAAAGACAATGAAGTCATAAGAAAAAATACACTCTTTCCCGTCCCTGTTTTTTCATTCGTGAAACTTTCCGACTCCTATTTTATTACATCATGAGAGAGCCAAAATATCTCAAGAGATAAAAGAATAAGATTAAAAAATTTCATAAATAAAAAATAGAGAATAAAAATGATGTATTTCTTATTTCCCTCAAGAGTGATTATTATGATGAATTATACACTCTTTCTATTAATAATAACAAATCACTTTAATTTTACATGCATTGTAAAAAAAATAGTACACAAATAAGTGAAAGAGAAAAAAAAAATAAACGCTAAGGTTTCGATTTATATATTGATCTGAATTTTTAATCAACAGCATAATATTTATATTCTACTAATCTAATATTATACCTTTGAGTAATACTTTCAAATATTAATAACTAATTATTAGTTAAAAATAATAAATTATATAAGCTAAATATATGATTTATTTATGAGTTTACTAGATAAAAAATTTTCCATTTTTGGTGTTAAAAAAATTTATAGATCTAATGTCATACTCAATAAAGATTTATGATACATGTATAGGATGTATTCAATGTGTCCGACGTATCCCACCGATGTATTAAAAATGATACTTTGGGACGGTAAAGCTAAGCAAAAAGCTTCTGCCGAAGAACGGAGGATTGTATTGGACTCAGGGGCAGAGCTACCCGCTGAGAAAGAATGTTAATAACTAATAAGTAATTAAACCTCAAATTATTACAACATTTGCAGGCATTAAATGATTATTAATTTATTATTGTGGTTTCTCTAGAAAATTATGTCTCTTTAAGGAAGTGGTAGGACAAATATACATAAGGTAAATTATTGAAGAGCGGACCCTTCCTTCCTATAAATTACAACTATCACACCGCCACTGCTAAAAATAAAACATCACAAAACAAAGGAATAATGATCATGAGAACTAGTTGTCTTATTATTATTGTTATCCTCTTTCTCTTTTGCTTTGATTCTCCCTACTCCGCCGGCTTCGCGGACACCCGGCGAGGCTCCGCATCGCTTATGAGTGCATGGATTCCTGTGGACTTGGATGTGAACGAGCCAGAGGTGATTGAGCTAGCGAATTTTGCAGTGAGCGAGCATAACAAGAGATCTAATCCGCCGTACCTGAAGCTATCAGAGATTCTTAGTTGTTCAAAATTATATCACACATCTGATGCAGCCATTTACACCTTCCAGCTGCTGGCACATGATGGAGTTTCTACTAACAAGTACTTGGCTCGAGTATTGTCCTCCTTCTTTAATGCCTTTTATGAGCTTCAAACATTTCAACTTATTCCTCCCCCATTTTAATGATAAAATAATTGTATCTCCATCTGTGGATGCATGGAATTTAATTAATTTAGTGATTATTGTAGTTTCTTTAATTATATAATTATGACTCTTAATGAAAGTTGTCGGACAAAATATACATATAAGGTAAATTCAAGAGCCAACCCTTCCTTACTATAAATTGCAACTATCACTTATATACACCATAGTACATGACCACTGCTGCTGCTAAAAATAAAGCTATCATGATGACGAGAAACAATTGTCTTGTTATGTTTTTTTCTCTTTTGCTTTGAGGTGATTGAGATAGCCAATTTTGCTGCAAAGGAGCATAACAATATAGCTAATCCATACCTACGGCTATCAAAGATCCTTAGTTGCACAAAAATATATTACAGATTTGGAGCCTCCTATGGAGTTGATATTGAAAAGTACTTTGCTCGAGTATCGTATGAAGCCTCCTTCTTTAATTCCCCATATCAGCTTCGAAGCTTTGAACTTATTCCGGCCCCTCTTCAACAATAAATGAATCAGATATTAAAAAAGTTTGATATGGTTGAGTATGGTTGTTACTGTTATCTTCCTTGCTTTTTTGGAACTCCTTTGGTAAGCATAATTTCTTTAATAAATTGAAGTAATCCGTAAATTGAAAATTATCTATGATTATATTATTTTTGATTTACCTCACTATATCCAGTTAAAGAAGGGTAGAGAATCTTGTTCACGTTCAAGTGTGAGGGGTTAGTCCCGCATCTTTGAGAGTAAGGAGAAATAAGGAGTTTATAAGATAAGAGACCCATTTACTTGACATTTTAAGGTTTTGAGTTGGATGTGGTGTCTTCTCATCTTGTGTTCCCACTTGGTTCCTTCCCCGACGATTTTGTTCCTACTATGGCTCATCAAATCGGGCCACACGATTGATAGTACATGTAGTTCTGTTTTTTTTGTTCATTATTCTACAATTATGAAATTCTTAAGGAAGTGGGACACTTCTATATATGAACTACTCTATTAACGTAATGTAGTTTATGGTGTTGTGGTGAATTACTCTTCAATTTAATATATTTAATTTTATTTTTTATTGATTTAACTACTACCTCAATAATGACTCTTAAGGAAATATTAGGACAAATATAGATTAGGTAAATTCAACAGCCAAAAATAACCTTGGCTTACTATATATAAATTGCAACTAATAACAACAAAGAATAAAACATGTTAAGGATGAGGAGAACTACTAATAATTGGCTCAATATTATGCTCTTTCTGATTTTCTTTACTCCTCTCTTTCACTCCGAGTTGAGCTGGCAAGAATCAGCGTGGCTTAAAAATTCAGCAACAACTAACTAACAGTTATCAAAATTTCAATTGTTTTAATTACCCTTTTATTTTTATTAATAACTTTTTTGAAACACTCTGGTCACTCTAAAACCCTAAACATTATATAATAAACCTTTAATTTTAATTCTAAAATCTAAATTTTAAAATTAATTCTTAAACTCTAAATTTCAAAACTAATCAATTTTAAATTAATAATTTGAGTTTGAGACAATCTATTATTATTTCTAATTTTAGACATTTATTTTTAGTATAAATTATTGATTACTTGCTGGCTAAAATTTGTTAGCTTTACCTGTATCTTTTCTTTGAGAAAAAAAAAACTACAATGTGCATACTAAACATTAATGACTAGCTAATAACTTAACTATTATGCATTTGTATATGTTATTTTATATAATTAATTAATTTAATAATTGATTTTTAGTACGTAACATGATTGTTTGAAAATTTATTTTATAGCATTTGTTTAAATTAATATGAGTGAAATTATCCTTCTTTATTTCTTTCCAGCAATAATTATGATTATTAAGGAATTGGTAGGACAAAAACACGAGATTAATATGAAATAAAGAGAACAAGGCTAATATATACATATAATGAGAACTAATAATTACATTATAATTTTGTAAATATTTTTGCATTGAAATTATGTGAGTGGAGAGCGAAGAATGTTAGTTAATAGTAATAACTAATAAGTAACCCCCAAATTATTATAACATTGCCAGCTGAAGGCATTGAGCGATTATTATTATAGATGTATGTCTCTTAAGGAAGTGGTAGGACAAACATTAGGTAATATAAATTATTGAAGAGCCAAGCCTTGTTACTATAAATTGCAACTATATATGACACCACCACTGTTAAAACTAAACCTAAAACATCACATAAGAAAGTAATATAATGAAGATGATGAGAACTAGTTGTCTTATTATTATTATTGTTATGCTCTTCCTCTTTTGCTTCGATCCTCCCTACTACTCCGCCGCCTTCGCTGACATTGCCACCACCCGGCAAGGCTCAGAATCGCTTATGGCGGCTCCAAGGATTCATGTGGACTTGGATGTGAACGAGCCAGAGGTGATTGAGCTAGCGAATTTTGCAGTGAGCATGCATAACACGAGATCTAATCCGCCGTACCTGAAGCTATCAAAGATTCTTAGTTGCACAAAATTATTTCACACATTCGGTGGAGCCACTTACACCTTCCAGCTTCTGGCACATGATGGAGTTTCTACTAACAAGTACTTGGCTCGAGTATTGTATGAAACCTCCTACTTTAATTCCTCATATCAGCTTCTAGTCTTTGAACTTATTCTTCCCCCTTAGTTTTTAATCATATAATAAATGTATCTCTATAGTAGAGGCATGGATTTTAATAAAGAGTATAACTCATAATATATAATTGTTATATTTAACTTAATTAATTTCAATGTAAATAACCTATACATAATGAATAAATTTGTGTGTAGCATTGTAAATACGCGCCATTTAGCAATACAGAAAAGTGTGACATTAGCACAAAAATTTATATTTTTCTATGCTAATGTTTACATTTTTCTGTATTGATAAATGGTGTGTACAAGTGTGTACAATGGTACATCTAGTATTACCCATAATTATATTTACAACTATGCTAGCTAACCAATAAAATTTCAGCCAACATCAGCCAATAATTTAAATTGGGTGTTCTTTTTTTAAGTTTTGGATGTTCTATTTCTAAAAAAAATATAAAGTTGACTGATGTTGCTTTATGTTTTGAATGTTCTATAGCTTGTATGGTGGATATTCTATATATAAACAGTAGTTTTGGATCGGCTAATTTGTTGGTTAGAAAATTACTAGCTACCTATACTTTCCCTTATACTTTAATGTTTAATTCAATAATAATTTATAAATAAAAATGAAAACTAAAATAAAAAATTTATAACTAGTATCAAACTCCCACAATAATGGATTTACGAATCCTTGATGAGTTCCATGAATTTTATATTATTTCTAACTAGTTGCTGAAGACTTATGTATACATAACTTAGAGTTGAGTACAATAAATTTAGTGATTATTGTAGTTTCTCTATATATATATAATTATTATGACTCTTAAAGACAATGGTAGGACAAATATACACAAGGTAAATTCCAAGAGCCAACCCTTCCTTATTACTACAAATTGCAACTACCACTGCTAAAAATAACATTACAAAAGAAAGCAATAATGATGATGATGAGAACTAGATGTCTTATTATTATTGTTACGCTGCTCTTTCTCTTTTGCTTTGATCCTCCCTACTACTCCACCGCCTTCACCGACACAGCCACCCGACGACAAGGCTCATCAGCATCGCTTATGAGTAGAAGGATTCATGTGGATGTTGATGTCAACGACCCAGAGGTGATTGAGATAGCGGATTTTGCAGTGAGCGAGCATAACAAATCTGATCCGCTGTACCTGAAGCTATCAAAGATTCTTAGTTGCACAAAATTATATAACACATTTGGTGGAGCCTCTTACTCCATCCAGTTGCTGGCAGATGATGGAGTTGATACTAACATGTACTTGGCCCGAGTATTGTATGAATTCTCCTTATTTCATCCCTTATATCAGCTTCGAAGCTTTGAACTTATTCCACCCCGTATTTAATCATATAATAAATTTATCTCTGATCTCTCTAGTCTGTGGATGCATGTAGTTGATGATTGTGAAAAGTACTCTGCTCGAGTATTGTATGAAGCCTCCTTATTCAATTCCTCATACCAGCTTCAAAGCTTTGAACTTATTCCACCCCCTCTTCAACAATAAATGGATCAGATATTAAAAAAAATTGTATTTGTTCTATAAGTGAGTATGGTTGTTCCAGTTATCTTTCTTGCTTGTCTGGTAAGTACCACCGGATACGTGTTTAATCAGGTTTTTGTTGGGACATCTTGAGTAGCTCTTCGCCGTCGGGAAACTTTAGGGCATGAATCAATGATATTACATCTAACTAAAAAAATGATATTACATCTAACTAAAAAACTTAACATGTCAAATTAACGAGTCTTGTTTTATAAATTCCTTACTTCCTTTTGTTTTTAAAGACGTGGGATTAGATTATAAACCTTAACAATTTCCTCCGCAAATGTGAGTTTTTACATCGAACACAATCAACTCTCCTCTTTTAACTCCTTCACCACATTTGAGTATTCGTCCATAAAATAAGATGACACCACATCTAACTCAAAACATTAAGTTAATGAGTTTCTTATTTTATAAACTTTTCATTTTTTTTAATTTTTACTCTAAAAAAAAATGTAAGACTAAACTCTCGAACTTATACCTTAATAATTTGTGTTAAGAGAATTAGCTAGTGTTATTATAGTTATTTGGTCCGAAATTAGCATGTGATTTTTTAGAGAATTTTATATATGCTAAAATCTACTATTTTTGAAAGTTTAACCTAATTTAAAAGGGTAACAGTAAAAGTTATATATTAATTAGCTTATCATTTATAATTTTATATAAATAAAATTATAATTATATATTTATAATATTTAAATTATACATTTAATTTAATATTAATTAAAAAATCAAAATCAAAATAAAAAATTATAACTACATCATAGAGTTGTATATGTCTCTTGAGAAAATTTTAGGGCAATGCAAATTAATGTTTGACGTATAATATATAATAATAAAAAAAAATAGCTGAGTAGCTAAGTCCCTTAAATAAATACAAGAGCTAAGCTTCTGTTATTAACAGATATATAAATTGCAACCAATGTAATAATAATAAAATCAAACTAAACGAGGCTAGCACGATGAGAACTCATCACTGCCTTAGTATTATTATTCTGATGCTTCCTTTCTCCGCCTTCTTGGCGTCTCTAATATTTGCTGTGGAGCTTGAGGTGGAGAGTCCTGAGGTGATTGACATTGCGAATTTCGCAGTTAATGAGCAAAACAAGAGATCTAATGGAATCCTGAATCTAGTTCGAATCCTTAGTTGCAAGGAAGACTTGCACATAATTGGCAACTCCTACTTCCTTGACCTCTTGCTCCACAATGGAGTCCACATTAATAGGTACATGGCTACGGTCATTGAGAGGCCAAATTTTCCGTCTATTCTAAGGCCTGTTCAGTACGAACTAGCAAGTTTTGAACTTTCACCGTATCCCGTTCCATAAAAATTTATTTACTGATGAGTCTGTTATGACAGTTATGAGTTTGTTGTGACAGTTAATTCTGGTAATTGCTGTAAGCATTGCAAAGTTTGTTGTTGGCATAGCAAATCTGTATTATATATATAAACCAGTGATAATATAATATTAAAATAATAACTGTGATCAGGGTGAAATAATTCAATACACTGAAACACTGAGTTGTTCATAGCTAAATTAATACTATTCTATGTTCTCATGGTGACGACGTGAAAGATCCTTGAAGATGCTTATCAGAGTTGCACAGCAGTGCTTGGTTCAAAAACAGGGAAGAAATAGATCAAGTTTGGTTTCTTGACAAAGAAGGAAAACTCAAAGTAGGAATGCTCTCTATAAAATTTCAATTCAAATCAATCAACCAATCCAAAGTAATACAAACATACAACTAATAAAACCCTCCAAATCCCATGAAATATTTCAAGCCGCCTGGAACGAAAATTAAAAAAATAAAACAGATACACTCAAAATATAATTTTATTCATAATTTAAAGTAAAATTAATTTCGATAAACTGATCGTTTAATTATATTCACGGGTTTAAATTGTTTTACTAATGTAATAATAATATACTATTAGGTAACTACATTATCATATGTTTAAATTGGTTTAATATTTTTTCTGAATAACTTTTCATTTAAATTGTACGAAATCTTTCATGAATTGCCACGCGTCATCATCATTTTAATTTCTTTACACAATAACAATTTTGACTCATATGCAAGTGATAGTTGTGGTTCAAGTATGAAAGATTAATCTCACATCTTTTAGAGTAAAGAGAAATGAGAAATTTATAAAGTGAGAATTCCATTTACTTGACATCTTAAGATTTTGAGTAGGATGTGGTGTTTTCTCATTTTATGTTCTCTCATTTGGTTCTTCCTTAAAGTCTTCCAACAGTTTTGCTTCCCACATAGCCCCAACAAGTGGTATCAAAGTCGATGGTTGATCGATCTGATTTTAAGGAGTATTTATAGGGTGATTCGAGCGGCGTGTGTCTAACCGTGTGATGGAATACTCAAATGTAATGAAAGAGCTTAAAAAGAGGGGGAGCTGATTGTGCTCAATGTGGAGACTCGCACTTGAAGGGAAAATTGTTGTGGTTTAAGTGTGAAAGAAGTGTAAGAGGTTAATCTCACATCTTTAAGAATAAAGCGACATGAGGAGTTTATAAAATGAGAGACTCATTTATTTGACACCTTAAAATTTTGAGTTAAATAATGTGGTGTCTTTTTATCTTATGTTCTCTCACTTATTTTCTCCCTGAAAGTGTTACTCCTCACAAGCTGCAAATTAACATTGCCATAATTAATCCCTAAAGGCTAAATCCAATAAGTACATCCAAGGGCCAACCTTGCCTAATTAATTACTATAAGTTACAACTAATAACACAACACAGACACGAAAGCATTATATAATGTATCATGTATGCTTAGGAATTAATTTGGATACATATTTAAATGTACATGATAGAATTGTAAGGAAAGATAAATAAATAATCCTGAAAGAACTTAAAATTCTGTTTTAACAAGCCAACATGATGAGATTTCACAGCCTTGTTATTATGTTGCTTTTGTTTGCTCATGTCTCCGCCGTTGCTGTGGCAGACACCACCTGGCCGTCGTTGTTTGGAGTTGGTTCTTACGAGAGGGATGTGAAGAGTGCCAAGGTGATTAAGATTGCGAAATTTACAATCAATGAACATAACAAGAGATCTAATGCAAACCTAAAACTGGTGAGAATCCTTAGTTGCAGGGAGAACGTTTACACAATTGACAACTCCTTCTCCCTGGAGCTGTTGGCCAAAGATGGAACAGACACTACTAATAAGTACTTGGCTCACCTGTTTGAGACAAAAGATTATTGGTTTCGTCACACCACAGTTCCATTTCAGCTAGAAACCTTTGAACTTGCCCATTAGAAATAATTAAATCTGTGGATGTATGTGCATCAGTGCATGTGTATACAAGACACCATCACTTATTAGTGTCATGTATCCTTCCTTTCGTTTCATGCAATTCTAAATTCTCCTATCCTATTGATACCGAGTTAATTTTTTTTCTTCTCCCTTTTAAAGATCTATGCACAAAACATTTTTCGTCTAAAGATTCAAAATAATAATATAATCAAATTTGGTAAATAATATGATAAAATTAAATTCATATTTAAATCAGTTTCAAAAATAATAAAAATAAACTAAATTGAATTTACATTTAATTTATTTATACACACTTTGTCTAATATATATGCTTGTCCTGCCTCCACTAAAAAATATATCGGTAATTTAAATATCTTTCTATTTATGACACATTAATAAAACAACTATCTACACCAAATTCACATGATAACATTATTTGTATATGCATCCATCATATAATAAAAATAATTTTAAATTTTTTTCTTATAACTTAAAATTTTTTATATTAGTCATCATTATTTCTATACTTAACGTGTAAATTTATTATTAGATGTGAAAATATATAAATGAATACAATTTGGTCTCTCTAAATATATGACTAAACATTTTAACATGTCACGTCCGATTGAATCGTTAATAGTTAATGGAGAAAATGAATAATATTATAAACTAATCTGATAATTAATTTTATTAAAGACTAAAATATCTTATATTTACTTACATTAAAAATTTTGTTAGGATTAAAATATCCGCCTAAAAAATTCTTGGACTATGTATATATATTCACGTAAATTTATAAATTTGAATAATACTCGTGGTCCCCACATTAAAGATTAAAAAAGAAAAGTTATGCTCCTTGTTTACATTATGACTTTTAAGGATGTGTTAGGGCAAAAAATCATTGATAATAAGTGTATCCACTATCCAACAAATGGATTCAAAAGGCAACAACCCTCCTTTATATATATATCTATTGCCAATCACTCCAGCAATGCAAATAGATCAAGAAAGGAAGGTATAACATGAGAACTTATTGCCTTATGCTCTTCCTCTTCCTATTCCTCTTCCACTTCCACTTGGCTCCTCTCTGCTACTCTGCCTCCACCTGGGGGCGAGGCTCAGCATCTTTTATGAGTCTAATGATTCCAATAAATTTGAACGTTGATGACCCTGGGGTAATTGACATGGCCAATTTTGCGGTCACGGAACATAACAAGAGATCTAATGCCAATCTCAAGCTAGCACAAATCCTTAGTTGCAGAGGATTCATATCCGCCATTACCAACACCTACACCCTTGAGCTGTTGGTCATTGATGGAGTCGACACCAAAAATTATTTGGCCCGATTAATTGATGACGTGATCACACATACCGCATACAAGCTAAAAAGCTTTGAACTTATTACAGGATCTCCTCCTATCCTATGATTATTTGAGGAACGATTCCAGTACTTTTATCATGAAAATATAAAATTATTGGAAGCAAAAAAAAAAAAACGAATGTAAGAGAGAAATGGTATTTTCTTTTATCTAATGATAAATATCATTCGAAAGAATAAACTCAGTTTGTAGGCTATCTAGTGTACTTGGTAGTTTGGATTTGTGTACTAAGAACTTGTTTGTAAACTAAAAAAACAGGATTCGTTCAAGAATTGAATTCTTTTTCATGTTTTGGAACAACCAAAAGTTAATAATTTGAATTCTCCTAATTCTCACATTTGCTTCATTTATAGTTTGATTATAGTTTGAAGAAATAAAAAATTCAAAATAACCTTATAAAATATTAATATTCCAAAATTATCCTCTTTCTTTTTTATTTCTATCACACACAACTTCATAGTTTTTATCAAGGATAAATTAATAAAAACAAATACTAAAGTAAGAATTCTATTCTATCAAATTACATAGAATTCCAAATCAAGAATTTAATTTCAAAATAGAATTGAATTCTTTTCTTAACAGAATTAGAATTCTATTGTCATAAGAAGAGGTTTTCGAATAAACTCTAATAAATACTTGGCTTGATTGCTTCACGCCACTTATAAATTTTCTGATTTTAGCCACTTTAGGCGAATATGGGCAGCCTTTTAAAAAAAAATTAGATTTATATATTTTATATATTTTAACTTGTTTTTAGAAATAAAATTTTATTTTATATTAAAAAATTTTCCTCTCAAGTTGCTTTAGTTAAATGGCAAAGTAGTAAAATTGTGTTTGCTTTCATGCTTTATTCATCGCACATATGAGAAGAAAACTTTCTGGTGGGGTGCACATGATTTTTTCTTTTCTATCACATTTTCTTTTCTCATTCCTTTGGTAAAGATGACGCAGATCTCTTACATCAGCAATAAGTGAATTTTTGAGGATATGTTTCGATGAAAATTAATTTCTGAATTGAATGAGGTGTTGATGGATTGGAATTTTTATTTTCTAGGCCTCCTTTATATATACCAAAGAAAAAAATAAATAATAATAATAAGGGCATCACAGCTTTATATATACCGGCTCCAATTAGCAATTTAAATTCCTGAAAATAAGAAAATTAATTATTCCACCTTTTTTTTTTCTTTCAAAATATCAAATTTACACATACCTATGAGTTCTATATAATCACTTTTTACTTTAGTCGTAACTAAAATTCAAATTCGGTGTGTTTCTCAGTAAAGTAGACATAGATAGATACCATTAGAATAGGCCTTGCATTGCTAGTTTACTTTGCCACCCAAGGATTTGAAATGTATAGCAACTTCGTTCATTGCAAACACCATATTCTAGTTTTTTGGGATAAAAAAAATTGAAATTTCCAATATTTTTAGTTCTATACATTCTAATATTATATCATCAAATTTATTATACATCATACATTTTTACATCATAGAATTATGACTCTTGAGAAAATTCTAGGGCAACGAAAATTAATGTTTGACATATAATATATAATAATAATAAAAAAATAGCTGAGTAGCTAAGTCCCTTAAGTAAATACAAGAGCTAAGCTTCTGTTATTAACAGATATATAAATTGCAACAAAGGTAATAATAATAATAATAATCAAACTAAACGAGGCCAGCATGATGAGAAGTCACTGCCTTAGTATTATTATTCTGATGCTTCCTTTCTCCGCCTTCTTGGCGTCTCTAATATTTGCTGTGGAGCTTGAGGTGGAGAGTCCTGAGGTGATTAACATTGCGAATTTCGCAGTTAATGAGCAAAACAAGAGATCTAATGAAAACCTGAATCTAGTTCGAATCCTTAGTTGCAAGGAAGACTTGCACATAATTGGCAACTCCTACTTCCTTGACCTCTTGCTCCACAATGGAGTCCGGATTAATAGATACATGGCTACGGTGATTGAGAGGCCAAATTTTCCCTTTATTCTAAGGCCGGTTCAGTACGAACTAGCAAGTTTTGAACTTTCACCGTATCCCGTTCCATAAAAATTTATTTACTGATGAGTCTGTTATGACAGTTATGAGTTTGTTGTGACAGTTAATTCTGGTAATTGCTGTAAGCATTGCAAGGTGTGTTGTTGGCATATATAGCAAATCTGTATTATATATATAAACCAGTGATAATATTAAAATAATAACTGTGATCAGGGTGAAATAATTCAATACACTGCAATGTTACTGAGTTCTGTCTTCTCTCTTTCGTTACTTCATTACAAAGATTCATCTCAAGCGCATTCAAAACCATTCGACATAGAAAACTAGTTAATACTCTGTCTGTCAAGCTCTTTTCACGTCCAAAAAATTAAAACTAAATATAATACTCATAGGAATAGCTAAATTAATACTATTCTATGTTCTCATGATCACAATAATAATTTTGACTCATAGGCAAGTGATAAGGCCTTTTGCCATAACTAATGCCTAAATCCAATAAGTATATTGAAGAGCCAACCTTGCCTAATTAATTACTATAAGTTGCAACTAATAACACAACACACACACACACACAAAACAATTATATAATGAATGTTTCATGCATCATGTATGCTTAGGAATTAATTTGGATACATATTTAAATTTACATGATATATAGAAATTGTAAGAATAGAAAAACTCTGTTTTAACAAGCCAACATGATGAGATTTCACAGCCTTGTTATTATGTTGCTTCTGTTTGCTCATCTCTCCGCCGTTGCTGTGGCAGACACCACCTGGCCGTCGTTGTTTGGAGTTGGTTCTTACGAGAAGGATGTGAACAGTGACAAGGTGATTAAGATTGCGAAATTCGCAATCAATGAACATAACAAGAGATCTAATGCAAAGCTGAAACTGGTGAGAATCCTTAGTTGCACGGAGAAAGTTTACACAATTGACAACTCCTTCTCCCTGGAGCTGTTGGCCAAAGATGGAACAGACACTACTAACAAGTACTTGGCTCACCTGTTTGAGACAAAGGATTATTGGTTTCGTCCCACCACAGTTCCATTTCAGCTAGAAACCTTTGAACTTGCCCATTAGAAATTACACTAATACTACATGTACCATAATACGAAAATATATACATATTAGCGTATTGCTAAATAGTGTACAATGGTTCACATAAATCAAGTATAATTTGCATTCAATACAAGACTATCCATCACTTTTATTATTAGTGCCATGTATCCTTCCTTTCATGCAATTCTAAATCCTCCTATTGAATAACATAATCAAATTTTGTAAATAATATGATAAAATTAAATTCATATTTATAATCAGGTTTTAAAAATAAGTTGAATTTACATTTTCTTTTCTTTTCTTCATAATCAATATCTAAATAAATTCCGTAGATAAAAGAACAAGAGAAGAAAGAGAGAAAATTTGGTTTCTTGACGAAGAAGAAAAACTCAAGATAGAAATTCTGCCTATAATATCAATACAAAATCAAATTTCAAAAATTTCAATAGAAATCAAACAACCAATTCAAAGTACTACAAGCATACAACCAATTAAAGCCTTCCAAATCCCATGAAATATTTCAAGCCACCTGGAACGAAAATTTATTCATAATTTAAAATAGAATTTAATTTTGATAAACCAATCATTTAAATATATTCATGCATTTAAATTGTTTTGGAAATAGAAGATCTTAAATTAACTTTTACTAATATAATAATAAAAAAATATAAATAATTAATATTTTTTTAATCAATAAATCAGTATTAATTAACAAAAATGGAACATCCGTAACAATTGTTATAGGACATCCATAATAAAAACTAGTGGAACATTGTAATTTTTTTAAAGATAAAATATCCAAAATCTAAAATAACCAACAATAAATTAATCTTATATTTTTTTAAAAACATAATATTCGAAACCTAAAAAAGCTGAATTTTTATTGATTATTTACATTATATTATGGTATAATAATATATGATTGGATAATTGTATAAAATTATTTTAGATTGATCGCATATTATTTAAATTGGTTTAGTATTTGTTTTTTCTCCGAGTGATTTTTCATTTAAATTGTATAAACTCTTTCATGCATTGCCACGAGTCATCGGTCTAATTTCTTTACGCAATAATAATTTTGACTCATAAGCAAGTGATAAGGCCTTTTGCCATAATTAATGCTTAAATCCAATAAGTATATTCAAGAGCGAACCATGCCTAACTAATTACTATAATAAGTTGCAACTAATAACACAACACACACACAAAACAATTATATAATAAATGTTTCATGCATCATGTATGCTTAGGAATTAATTTGGATACATATTTAAATTTGCATGATATATAGAATTGTAAGAATAGAAAGACTCTGTTTTAAGAAGCCAACATGATGAGATTTCACAGCCTTGTTACTATCCTGCTTCTGTTTGCTCATCTCTCCGCCGTTGCTGTGGGCTTCACCTTAACAGTGGCGAGGTGATTAAGATTGCTAATTTTGCAATCAATGAACATAACAATAAATCTAATGCAAACCTGACACTGGTGAGTATCCTTAGTTGCAGGGAGACCGTTCACATATTTGAGAGCTTCTTCTCCCTGGAGCTGTTGGCCAAAGATGGAAACGACGCTACTAACAACTACTTGGCTCACCTGTTTCAGACTCGTCACAGGCTATTTCCGCTAGAAACCTTTGAACTTGCCCATTAGATATTAAATATGTGGATGTATAATGTGCATTCAATACTAGACTACTCCATCACTTAAAAAAATTATCATCCAAAATAATAAAAATAAACTAATACACACTATGTTTATTATGCTTACTTGTCCACTTTAAAAAATTGTTGGTAATTCAAATGTCTATAACAATTGAGAGTTAATATGTTTGGGAGCCAATGTATTTGATGGTGACGATAGATGAGTTACAGATGATAGTTTATATATTCTGTAGGTGATTATTTTTATTATTTTGGATGATAATTTTTTTAATTACAAATGATAATTTTTTTTATTTTGGATGATAACTTAATTATTGACTTTTTAAGAAGTAATGTTAGTTAGGAAGCGTTGTTATTATAACAATTATTAGTAAAATATTAGTAGTATTAACTGTATAAGAAAAAACGTGAATACTATGGTACCCTCTCTTATTTAGAGGGTAATTTACCTTTTCTAACTTATTAGTTCACAACTAACGTAATAAATAGTATTTTTTTAGAGTTTAATGTATAATCTTAATCAAATAAGAGTTCCCTATAATTTCTTGTATTTTTTCTTAAAATATGAGCAAATAATATAACATTTTCTTTTTCGTTCTTTCTTGTCATACAAAAAGAACAAGTGATATAATATATCATTTTTTTATTCTATATGGTCATTCTAAATCAAATTCAATGAAAAATAGAAGATAAATAAGTAATGATATATATTCCGATCGTAAAAAAATATTTATTGAATTAATTATGAACTAATATTATAGAAAGGGTAAATTATCCTCCAAAAAATACAAGGTAGGTAGCATTCACCAAGAAAAAAAAATACATAGAAATTGTTAAATATAAATCTGAATACTATTGATGATCCCAGATAAAAGATTAAAAAGGAAAAGTGATATGTTATGAGTGTTGTTTACATTATTATATGACCTTTAAGGAAGTGTTAGGGCAAATATACGTTTGTATTTGTCATCATCATTAATAAGTGTATCCAACAAATGGATTCAAAAGCCAAAAACCTTCCCTTATATATGAATTGGCAATCACAGTTGCAGCGCAAATAGATGATCATCAAAGGAAGGTATTATATAACATGAGAACCTATTGCCTTATTATTATGCTCTTCCACTTCCACTTGGCTCCTCTCTGCTACTCCGCCTCCACCTGGGGGCAAGGGTCCTCATCAGCATCTTTTATGAGCCTAATGCTTCCTATAAATTTGAACGTTGATGACCCTGGGGTAATTGACATGGCCATTTTTGCGGTCACAGAACATAACAAGAGATCTAATGCCAATCTCAAGCTAGCACAAATCCTTAGTTGCAGAGGATTCACATCCTCCATTACCAACACCTACGCCCTTGAGCTGTTGGTTATTGATGGAGTCGACACTAAAAAGTATTTGGCCCGATTAACCTATGACATGATCACACCTGCTTACAAGCTACAAAGCTTTGAACTTAGTTAAGTGTTCTAATAATTAAATGTCATGCATAAGAATAAAATTATTAGTTAAGTATATATTTATTCTGTCTTTATGTCTTTTAAAATTTAAGTATATATGAAGGAATGATTTTAGAGAGCAAGCTAAGGAAAGATAAGTGCAGCAAGAACAGAGAGATCATGCAGAGAAAAGTGATGATTCTTGATTATTGTCTTGATTGCTTTACATGGAATTAGGCTTCACTTATATATATATAGTAGTTCCAATACAGGCCACTAATGACTAATGGAAAAGAGAGCGGGAAAAGCAGTTAAACCAGTAACAAACCTAACTACCAACTTAGTTGAAATTACAAATGGAAAAGTACAAGGACCAACATTTTTCTAACCAATAAATCAGACAACAAAAATAGAATATCCGTAGAATGTCCACAATGAAAGTCAGTCGAACATCTATAACTTTTTTAAAAATAGAACATCCGAAACTTAAAGTAACATCTGAAACTTAAAGAAAGTGTTTGTGCATTGTGCAAATACTTTTTTTTTTCATAATTAATATATAAAACCCGTAGGTAAATTGAAGAGCCAACATTCCGTTACTATATAAGTTGCAACTTGCAACCACCAGCATCTTCAAACGAGGTTACCATGAAAACTAATAGCCTTGTTACTATTATTGTCTCCCTCTTCTTTCTTGTTGCTCCTCTCCCTCTGTGCGCCTTTGCCCACGACACAGCCACCAGGCCCATGAATGTAATTCTTCCTTTGATGAACTTGGATGTGGATGACCCGGCAGTGATTGAGATGGCGAAATTTGCAATCGCTGAGCATAACAAGAGATCTAATAATGGGAACTACTTGAAGCTTGCGCACATCCTTAGTGGCACAGGATTCGCAGACGCAATCTACTCTCTGGAGTTGTTGGCCACCGATGGAGCCATAACTAACAAGTACTTGGCTCGATTGCTTCACACCAAGCCCAACTACTACGAGCTACAAAGCTTTCAACTTGCACCACTTCTTTCTTGATAACAAATTTATCAATAATTATAGGGGGATCAACTTTTTATTATGGTAACTTTTAAGTTTTTAGTTTTGAACATTAAAGAGTTTAGATTTTCAAATTTAATGGTATTGACGTAATAGTATTTATTAGTATTGATTTATTTCTTTACATAATAACTTTGACTCTTGAGGAAGTGACAGGGCAAATTAAAGGGTCAACTCTGCCCAACCATATGTAAATTTTAACCACCACCACTAAACTTAGTTAAGACTGGGTTGTATTGTAATGAAATTAAAACAAAAAGTAACAAAACATTATGATTTACAAGTATAGCTAATACATTGGCATCACCCAAACACCAACTCAGATATATACATTAATAATTCAACAATAACAATAGTTAGTAGCTAGCTAGAATAATATAACCAAAATGTCGGACAAAATCGAATGATGATAACATAACTGAATGAAATGTGGAAATAAAACCCACTTATTCATCCAATATATATATCACCATTATTGATTTTACATGTCACGAAAAATGGAACCTTGTTATTTCTAGCTTTTATTTTTATTTATTAGTATGTAGAAACAAATATGGTTGATTCTAAAGGAGAAGACCTCTGAAGGAAGTGAGGTTCCTGTAACGCCTATGGATGTCTTCCCAAACAACAGCCTCATAATCCAACTTCCTGTGTTTCTCGTCCTCTACGGCCAAAATAAGCCGGAAGTTGGTGCCGTCAACAATCTGCGTCTCCCCCGTCACAACCTGAACAAAAGTCAGGTTCCTCTCTGATTGCTTGTTGTACTCTCTAACCGCGAATTCCCCGGTCTCCTGGGCGCGGAGGCTTTTATGAGCGTCCTTGATGTGGTCCCACCGCCCTCCAATGAGTGCCTGCCGGGAAGCGGCGAAGGCGGACAAAGCAGCGGAGAGGAAGAGCAGAGACAGGAGGGAAAGGAGGAGGAGGTGATGCTGTTTCATGCTAACCATTTTGTTTATTATTATGTTTTTTTGTTTTTTTAAACAAATTTGGTTTTTTTTTTGTTTTGGGTTTTGGTGGGATGGTAATAATGATGTTGATGATTTATAATAGAAGGTAGAAGGTAAGTAATGGTGAAACGTGATGTTAGTTCCTGGTTTCAATGCCATGCATCATTTTCCATCTATATTATATTGCAATTTAATTTACCCTCTCATTTCGTGGTCATTTGGAGTCTCCAAACCTTCCATGCTTACTCTTTTTGGAAAACTCAATATTGATGTACTAATTAACTTAATGAATGAGGAACCAATGGTGAATCGTGATCTTAGTTTCCTAAATTCGCTACCATGTGATATTTATATAGGCATAAATCAATACAAAAAAAAAAAAAAACAGTGTCACTATTTGGTATAAGAGTAATCAATTTAAATATCCAACGACATTACTTGAGTTCACAAGATTATTTTATTAATTAAACCCCAATTCTGTCTATTACTAATCTAGAGTTTCTAATAATAAACCAAATCAACTTAGAGTACTAATCGTCCAATCCTGATGTCGTTCTCTAGACCAACTTGGGTTGGTTGATGTCGTTCCATAATAACTCTCACTTTTTTCAGTTTTTTGGGACATGGCTAGCTTAGCTAGCCCAACAATACTAAGGGAAGACACGAGAACGAAGCAGTTGTTCCCAGTTAACCCAAAGAAAAAAAGCAGCAGTTATGCCCAACGCACGTTTGCAAATATCAAAGCTGATAAAAAAAAAAAAGACTATTAACCCATGACCAAAAACACTACTATTAACCCAATCCAATCCAATCTAATAATACGTGAATATGTCATTATCAAAATTTAAAACCTTGATGTAGACGACAAAGACTTGAAGTTCCAGGAAAGAACAAAAAAATGGACCCTAATTTTAAAAGTCAATCAAGGGGCAATGAAATCTGCTCATAAGAGATAACACCAATCTCGCTTAACTATTAGTCTTTCCTCATTCCTCAAGGGACAATCTCTCTTTCTTCCCTCTTTCAACAACAATTTAATTCACTTCCTCCCCTTTTCCCTAATTTGCCCTTAAACAAAGTAATTAATTCACAATAATATACAGAACAGAATAAGCATTAACACGAAGCTGTAGAGTTTTTATTAATTAAAATATTATTAAAATAGCAACAAATTAAAGACGAATACGATTAATGAAGAGGAGTGAAAGAAGTGAGGTTCTTGAAATGTTCCCATGTCTTCTCCCACACAACAGCCTGATAGTCCTGAGTCTTGGATCCATCCGTTACCTCGAGGACAAGACGGTAATTTGTCCCAGCAACAACCTGCGTCTCTCCCTTAACAACCTTAACCAACTTCAGTTTCGCCCCCGAACGGCTATCATACTCCGAGACGGCGTAGTCTGCAATCTCAGCCACGTGGCGGTCGTTCTGGAGGTTCTTGATCGGGGTCCATCCGCCGGGAATGCCTCCGACGCGGGCAGCGAAGGCTGAGGCGGAAGCGAAGAGTAGTACGGTGAGGATGATGAAGTGACGAGCCATTGTTAGTTGAGTATCAGGTGTTTGTGTTAATGCGTGTGTGAAGGGTGCGGTTAATAGGTTGATGTTGGTTGCAATTTATAGAAGTGGAAGAAAAGGAGGAGGTAACGGTAAAGCGTGCCTGCTTTATTAATTTGCCCCACTATCTTCACTCTCAATAATTAATTAATTAAGTAATAAATGCATTAGGAAGTAGTACTGGAGAAAATGAAAATATAAATAGACATTTCATCTTTTCTTACTTATTGCTTAAGACTTTGTTTTTTTGTCGGTTTACCAATCTATGGTTTGTTACGGTAATACAACTGATTCTCTCATTTTCAAAGAGGTGTTATTAATTACACGAGTTTAATTTTATGAGACTTATTATTATCATATTGAGTCATTTAATTAAACTTATGTTTTATATAATTTTTTAAATAATAAAAATGTATAATGCATGAAGTGATGTAATGTAATAAGGTTTTTAACTTGAAGAATTGAAGATATGACTATATGAGTAACCTACCGACATACGCATGTTTCTTAGCTGGTGTCCACTTGGCACTGGTTAAAGGCCAAAGTTTGCCACTAGATTTGATGAATCGGATATAGCACGAAATGTGATTTGGATAGACACGGGCAAAAAATTAGTTATATTTAATTTTTCTGCATATAAAATGATATTAAATTTCAAAATGTAATGTCAGTCATCTTCGGCCATAATTAAAATATGAAGGGACATTGGTCACAAGAGTAAGGGGACATCTGCATGGGGGCCAATAGTCCAATACTACGCGCTAAGTAAGGAATTAGGATATCATAATTTATTTAGAAATGATGGGATATGGAAGAAATAATTTTGGGGGTGTCAACTCTCAAACAATAAGACACGACATAAATTTGGAAGGGAACCCATCAACCATGTGCTGATGATAGCCCACGGGAGCCATAGTCACAGATGAAGACACCCAACTTCACCTACCAGACTCAACTCACAAGTTAACTTAATGGCTGACCACGTCTCTGGAATCCACCAATATCACCCACAATAATAATTCCCATTACCATTAGCCTCGCACGTATGCAATTAATTAAGTATTTAAGCTAGTGGTTTAATTCCAATTCATGCGTTCACTATTCATTTTTTTTTTTGGAGAAGACTATTAATGTTTTATCACAGGCTTTGCCTTTCGGTTTATATTTTTGGACATGGGCTTTACCTTTCTTTAAAGCTTAAGACAAAAAACTTTGTGGACCAAAACTTTTAAAAGAAATATAAGTAGCAACTGTTTTCTGCCAAAAATATTCTGACATATTTTAGTTATGCCACAATAAAATTAGCGGGTTTAGCCCCAAAAAAAGAAGCCAACAAAAAAAATCGTGCTCATTTGGTCATCACCTGAAGAGCCAAGACCAAAAAAAAAATAATAATAAACACCTTTGACCTCTAAACCAATGCTATGCATGCAACATTTGCTTATTATGGTGTACTACACACAGCCTACAGGTGTAGTTTGCGCAGTAATTCAAAATCATATTTTGAATAGTAATTTATAAGCTCCACCCTTGGTCATGATAGCTCTGTTTATATATGATCTTTATTCAGAATCTTTATTTTGTTTAATTTGTTACACTCTTTTGTAAAGTGTTGGCAAAGTGATGATTCCGTGTCATTAATTAGTAGTAGTCTAATACTGATCTCCCTTGTTTTGCATTCATCTTTCTTTAGCAACAAAAACTACTTGGTGCTTCATCAGTTAACTGTATAAGTTGCATTAGAACAAAGGGTTATCTATAGTTTGACGTGTAATCATCATTTCATCACTGTTCACATTATTATTATTATTATTATTATTCTTAGTTGCCTTGTTCTATTTATTGCATTTGAATATTTGATTACTAACTAATGAGTAGTATCTATCATCTTTGACTGAAAAATAAAATAAAATAAAACTAATTTGACCATGTCAATATGATACAAGAGAGAAAGAAAGAAATCAAAATAAATGGATACACTATACTACATTTTAATAAAATTCTTACAATGAAAATATAAGCACAGCTGCAAATATAAACAATAAATCTAGGAAATCCAAAATTATTTCAACTACTACTATTGCAATTGAACATGTGGGTTGACCACTAACAACAACTCCAAAGTCCAACCTGTAAAACAAATAATCTCCATTTTTCTTATTTGTGGAAGAAAAGAAATTACAACATAAATTGGTAAAATCTCCACTCCCACAGAACAAAGATATAAATTAAAATCAAGAAACAAATAGAGACGGAGATCTTTCTCTCCCTTTTCCTTTTCTTTTTTTTTTTTTACCTTTTGATATACTACTATGTACAGGGATGGTACGTTTTTCTTTTTTTTCATACTTACCTATATATATAGCATAAGCTAAAAAACCTTAGAACATTTAAAAATTTCACCTGATGGACATATTAGAGAAGATGTTGCATGGCATTGATAGACAAACCAAAAATTTTACAAAACCAACTTGGAATTTGGTGAACGAATCAATTAACTCGTATAGGAGCCTTTGCTTGTGTGACCCATTGAGTTCCATCATTTGTTCCAAAAACAACACTCCCTGCGATCGACACACATACATCACTACTATATAATAAATAAAGATGAATTATATTGCAATAATGTATTAATTACCTAGTGTCGGCATGAGAACGGACAGCACAAGAATCCCAGCAACCTTAAGTGGAACACCAAGCTTAAGCATGTCCTTAATTTCAATGTGACCAGTGGCAAAGCCAACAACATTAGAAGGTGTGGAAGTTGGAAGCCAGAATGCAAATTCTGTTGCAATAGCTCCGGGGACCATAAGAAGAAGTGGGTGCACATGCATAGTCCTAGCGATGTGGTACAATAGTGGCACAATGAGTGTGGCAGTGGCATCATTGGAAGTTATGAACTCTGTGATTATGCTACTAATTAGACTGACAGCAGGTGCAATTGCCCAGAATGGTGCATCTTCCAAGAAATCTAATGCTCTTGAAAACACATCTGCTAGCCCACTAGATTGTACTCCATCTGCTAAGGCAAAACCTGCTCCTAGCAGTAATATTAGGTTCCATGGTAACTTCTTGCATTCATTCCAACTCATTAGCTTCTCCCCCTCTTGCTTCATGTTTGGGATTATGAACAATAGCACAGCAACCATAACCTACATGCATGTAACGCAATCTTGTATACATAAATTAAAGAAAAATTATTTGGTGCTCCGGGAAGGAAAGGAACACATGAAAATTCTTACAAGAAATGTAAGTTATTAATGAGCACTTATAATAAAGTAATTTTAAAATATCTCACATGAGTTAATTGGAGAGAATAAATATTTTTTATTTGCTCTCAGATAATTAGAGCATTTAATAATAACTTTAAATTAAATCGTTTTTGATAGCTTTGTTGAGGTAAAAATTAAAAAAAAGATTAGAGAGCCAATATATTATAGCTAATAGAAAGCCAACACATATTATGGATGATAACTTATATATATTTTGAATTATAACTTAATATTTGATATTTGGGTTACGGATGATAACTCATATAAATTTTGAATGATAACGTTGGTTCCGTAGCATTGTTGAAAAATTAAAGAAGGTGGACAAGGTATACTTACACTGACACTTCCATCACCAACAAGGTCATGGAATAAAGATCCCCATCCAGGAATATCATCTGTGATATTTCTAGTCATCCATAGTAAGATCAGCAGCTACATTATTATATTCATCATAGATAGATAGCCCCTCGTTATTAATTAATTAATGCCTTTGTAAACAAAATTATGCAATTGGAATTTGAATTAATCAGTCATGCTCACCCCAAAAATAGACAAGATCATCTTCTCAGCAAAAGACATTGGACCTGCAGTCACCCCATTACACCAATAGTCCAAAACATTGTTAAATGTTGGTTAAAAATGCAGTGAGCAGTTTCAATGGGATAGGCAATTACCGATTTGACCTTTACTATTATTTCCAAACACTCGTTATTTAATTTCTTGTTTTAATTTTCCAAGTAATAAACCTCGAAATTCCTTGTTCAATTGTATTACTAACTTCACCAGATTTTTGCAATATGTAAATACTAAATAGGTGCGTGGAATGATAAATGTATCTTATAGTGATACTTATTTAATCTTGAGAAATAATTGAGGGAATATTGAATATGCTACGCTCTAATAAGAGTTTAATTAAATTTCATTTGAACACAAAAAATAAAGAGAAAGAAAACAAAAACACTTTGAATATTTATGTTGAGAAAAGTGTGTTAGATGTTTACATCAATGAACTCCCCCGTGTACAAAACCAAATTAGACCCAAACACATGATGCACCGATTTTTCAACTTAATAATTTTAATTAATAATTGATAACTGATTGATATATAAAAAAGGGTCTATAAACGGTAAACACCGCAAAAACATGAAATGAAAATTGTGGTGTACCATAAAAAGAAAAAGAAAAAAATGGATGGGAAATAATTGTGGTCCACTAATTATTATTATCATTTGGTAAATGGCACCATCCAGGGTGACGCTTTTGGTTCTTATACGTGTCACATAGTTAGACACACAGATTTCATAACCGAGGAATAACATGCTAAATAGAAAATATTAAAAAGAATGGGACAAAAAAACATGACATGACAGGGAAGAGGAAGTTTAGCAGAAAAATTTCTCAACCTCATGTTAAAATTCCCCTACTAAAATATTTTTTTCACTTTTACTGCCCCCGTGAATTATTATAATAAAGTTAGGAAGGTAAATTTACCTAGAGCTTCAAGGTCCCTCTTTAAGTGGGCTTTTTCCAAGTATTGAGACAAGGCCCGGGCCGAGCCCTTTTGAAGATAGAGGAAGCACATGAGGCACCAGAAAGAAATGAGCAAGAGAGCGGCAACAGGGAAGCCATAGAAGAACCATGTGTTGAAGCTAATGGGATCGGCCCCAGGCACAAGGCTCTTCCACATCCCAATCAAAATTAGGTTCACGCCCGTCCCCGTTAGAGTGCTTATCCCTCCTATGGGTGTAGCGTACACCACAGTCAACACCACTGCCCTGCTGAACTTGTTGACCGCCTCCGACTGCTCGCTCGGAGGTGGTAGCCTCTGCAGGATCCCCGTGGCGACGGGCATCATCATGACCGCTGACGCCACGTTGTGGAGCCACATGCTGACAAAGAATGTGGTGGCGCATAGCCCCAACAGTAGCATTGCTGGGTTTAGCGGGTCGCCACAAAACAAAACTGTTACCTGTGGGTCCCATCTCAATTCATTAACAAAATAATTTATATTGCAATACTGAAACACCTCATATCATGAATATCGGTAACTCACATTCAAGGCTAATCTTCTATGAACGTTGTATCGTTCAACAGCAAGAGCGAGAATGAAGCTACCAAGAACAAGGGTGATTACATCGTCCATGTAAGAGTGCGCAACACTATCGGCAGAACCGATTCCAAAGAGAGGGAACAGGAACAGGGGGCACATGGAAGTCACAGGCAGGGGAACCGCCTCCGTCACCCACCACGCGAATACCCATGCAATCACCGCCAGCATCTTCTCGCTGCTTGCCGGAGCATCCTTCAGCTTTACGAATAAGCATATGAGCAGGGACAGTAAGGGTCCTAGGATTATGTAGAAGTTCTTTAGTGTTAGAAATGATTTCAGGGTGATGATTTGGTTGCTGTTGTGTGATGGTGGTTGGTGGTGGTGGTGTTGTGTTGAATCTTGGTGGACTGGGAGGAGTGGTGCTTTCATGCCGTTGTGGTGGTCATCGTCGGCGGTTGTGGTGTGTTCTCCGGTCATCTTGGAGATCAACAAAAAATTAATAAAAGAAAAAAATAGATATGGTGGTTTGGGATTTTGGGCTGTAAAGGAGAATTCTTAGCAGATAATAGGATCTTATATATATATTTTTTTAATTGAGTGTGGGGCTTTAATTCTTCAATTTTCACAAATGACTGGGTACCCATGAAGTAGGCAAATTGGTTTTTTTCTTTCTTTCATTATTATATTATTATATTTTTCTTCTTTTTTGGATATATTAAATTTAGCTGACACGATAATAATTATTTTAATAATATTAGACTATATTTTGGAATTTTCAAATGTTTTACAGAAAATTTTATAAATAATGATGCAGATTGTTTGTCTGTATTACATATGATTAGTTTCTTGGATGAGATTAAAGTCAGAAACGTATTAGTTAGAGTCTAAATTGTAATTAACTTTAACTTGATGAGTGCATTGTGTGGGGATGAATTTAAATGAAGAACGTGGTGAATTGTACTGTGAACAATAATAATAATTTGGAGGAACTAGTTATAGTAATACATATGTCCACCATGTGGAAGTGGTGGCAATATGTTATGACTTATGATAATGGAGTGGGGACAAATGAAAGGGTCCTTGATTCCAACCAATGGGGTCCAAATATGGATCGAATGATTGAACTTGGTCTTGGTGCATTCATGTATATGTAACTTTAGAAATTAAATTATTGTATATGTTAAGATGCAATAGAAAAGATTGGTTGAATGAAGATGTTTGTAGGGGCAAATGCTGGGTGGCGGGTGCATGTCAAACGGGCGATTGATCTGACCCATTTAATCTACGATTTAGCCCATTTAATTTGGATTCTTTTTGGATTAAATGAGCTCAGTCCATTTAATTCAAATTTTGAATAATTCAGACTTAAAACAAAACTCATTCATTTAAACTGATAAATAGATTGGCCAACGAACTTGACCAATTTTTACGATCCTAGGTGCAGCTGTGCTTTGAAACAAGTTACAATATATATATGGCAAATTTTAATTTGTGAATAATCACATTTGTTTTATCAACTATATGAAATACATAAAAGAAAATATGTAAAACAAAACACATATATTTGCACCCATCCTAAATAATGTTCATATATACCGCAACTTATTTAAATTTTACAATCTTATATTATTATGTATGATTAAGAATAACAAATATAAATGATATTAAATGCTTAAAATGTTATTTTCTTAAAACAAATTTAATTTGCATTACATTATTTCTTGTCTTGGATAAGGTTGATCTCATGTTTGCTGCATCTTGGATAACGTTGATCTCTTATGTAGCTACTAGCTAGTACGTGTTTAATTGTATATTTAATTGCATGTTTAATTGCTTGACAACATTAAACTACCTGTTGAATAATTTCGGTCAAAAATCATATTTGATCTGAATCCACCTTAAATCACATTTGCATCACGTTTAGAATTCTTGAAATGAACTATTGTTCTTACGAATTAAAAAATTATATTGCAGCTAGCACTTCATTATAACGATACATAACTAACTTCTTAGCAGAACCGCCAAACTTGAGCAAACTACTACTCTTTTTATGCTTAGTGTGATGAGTTGTGTATTCACTTTTCACACTAATTTAACTGCCGTTTCACTAAATAACTAAATATATACTAGTACTAAACAACTATAAAGTTTATTTTTTATTTTTGATAGTACCTTTTTAAATGTTATTAATAATTTAAAAAATTTAATATATAACACTTTGTCATGTTACTAAAACTTAAAATATGGTGTAGTTTTATTTCTCAAAATTTGATGGTTAAATAATTGTTTTTAAAATAAAATTATTCCTTTTATACTTAAATGAAAAATTATTTGAAAAATGAAATGGAACAAAATAATAAAAAATACAAAATATATAAAATATATTATTTACACATTAAAATTTAACTACTAAATATTTGTATATGTAAATATGTATTATATTAAATTTTTATTTTATATTCAATATATATTCTATATTAACAATTAATTTTTAGTGTATATCTAAAATATTTCAAATATATAAAAAGCTATTCATAGAACAGATAACAAATTCTACAAATAATGCAGGCATTGGTCCACCTGGGATTGGATAATTGAACACAAAATATTTTGAAATTGAGTAATTGACCAGTTAAATGGCTACGTGGCAGTGACAAATGACACCAACAAAGTTTATTCGTTTTTGGATGGAGATATCAGTTTTTTCTTTTCTCCTATGATAACCGCTGAAAAACTTCTCCATCTTATGAGTCACAAAGAATTAATATCAATTTTTTTTTATTATATATTATTTTTTTAATTATATTTATGTGTTTTCTATAAACTCCTTAGCATTACTCTTATCTTAATTACCATTCAGTTCTTTTCTATTTTACGACTATATATTATAGTATTGAAAAATTTTGAAGTAAACAGATATAATGTAACCGTTCATTTTAATTAAAAAAATTTAAAATATAAATATAAATTAAAATTAACGGTTAGAATATATTAAAAATTTTTTATTAATATTTTTTAAAAAATGGGTAAATAATATTTTTTAAAATTTAATAATTAATTAATTAATTAATGACAACTTGTCGATTGACCACTTCAATTCCAATTTCTATATATGGGTTAAGTGATCTTTTTCACTAATAACTACAATATACCGTCTCATGGCTGCTATTAAGTCATGGGAAACAAATAATAGCGCAGCCTCTAGCTATTTAGAAATAAAATATTACTCACATAGTCACGTTAGAATAAAATATGAAGTATATACACAATAATTCATATTTTACTTCACCAAAAAAAAAAATTCATATTTTAAGGGATATGTTAATCATGATTATTAAATTGTCAACGAAAATAGTTAGAATAATATATAATAGCTGATATCGCATGTAGTATATTAAACCGATCAGTTAAATAAAAGAAATTATGAGAATGATCTCGAATGACCCTAACATATATGTGTATATGTGTATGAATGGGAGATACCTATACGATGACGGCGGTGAAAAATGTCTAAAAGACTAAGATGGTTGTTAAAGTGAAGTGAAGAAGATTAAAAAAAATACACAAAAATTATATTTAAAAGTCAAAATAATTATAAATTTTATCTAAATTCTAAAGTCACGTATCAATTCAATAATCCATTAAAAGTTGAAGGCTTGACCGTTTGAGTACAGTTTTCGGGTCCATGTATGTATACAGTAGCTGACTGCATGCTAAATAATCAAGGAATAAATGTAAGAATGAAAACAATAAAGATAGTCAATAAATAATCATTAATAAATATATATTTAAAAAGATATAATTTAAAAATTATAGACATTAATTAATTATTCCACAGTAGGATTCTCTAACAATAATTAATCACAATGAAATTAAAATAAATAAGCTAGGTCATCATCCTCTCCTTCAAATTAAAGGGAAAAATTGATGCATTGAGTTGCATAATTCAATTCATTTATGCGGCAGTGCGTATTAGGAAGAAAACAGGTGTGATGAAATGGTAAAGCGATCAGCAATACCAATCTATAGTTTTCGGTAGTTACAGATCAGCATGATGAAGAAACGTCATTGCTTAACACATATTTTGTGCGACGATGTGGCTACATACTTGTCTCTTGAATCCATGCATAGATAAGCTCGTCTTATATCTTAAGTGATTACTCAGCATATACTTGTCTCTTGAATGTGATTTGCTTCCACTTGTTTTTTATTTTTGTATAATAAATAACTTGGGCTATATATATCAATCAACCAATCATGGTCCCAACCACTCAAGTGGCTCAAAATAATTAATGTATAAATGTTGTCTACGGAACTAACGTTATGAAATTAATAAGTATAATTATAAAAAATAGTGAATAATAAAAAAAAATACTATTAACTATTAAAGATTTTTTTAATACTTTTTTTATTAATTATTTTGCAGATTAAAAATTTAAAAAAATTTCAATAAAATACTTATATATGATATTTCTCAAATAAAATAAAAGAAAAACAACTACATGCATATCCGGTGAATAAAAAAATAGATTTTGCGGATTGAGTGGCCATCAATTATATTAAAATTTAAAAATACTATTAGTCACTATTTAGTATAAGTAATGCTAGGGAGCTAATATTAGAGAGTCCATAAGTGTAATTAGGAAAACAATGTGTGGTAAAAGAGAAAAGAGAAAAAAAAAATTGATATTGGCTCCCTATAGGGCTCTCTAACATTGGCTCCCAAGATACTACGGTGATACTAATCTATGACCATTATTTTTCTTTTTTATAATTTTGGGTGACACTATGACCATTTTATTTATTACTTCCCTGTATATAATGAATTTCATATTATTATTGGTATATTACAATAGATAAACTCTTTAAATCTTCTCTTTTATTTTTTTTTAATAATTATATCCTCCGGCGTGATGCATAAATAAAGTATGATGCCATTTTGCAAATCTAATTTTCTAATTTAGTATCTATTTAAGAAATCTACTAGTATATATTAAATAGCTAAGATAAAAAATTATGCGGTACAAATATAAAAGATAAAAATATAAATTTTATTAGAAGTATTGAATTCACATTTATATTTTATTTTAATTTTTATAAAATGTAAAAGGTAAAATATACATTATAAAAGAATTTTTTTAAATCTGTATCAACTTACATCTGAATTGAATAACTTCTGAAAAAAAATATATACTGTGTGAACAAGGAAATTGTATTTAATTTAATTTTTTAATTGAAGATATCCAATCACTTAACGCAATGGTTAATTCATTTGCTGTAGACATGACAAAATATTTGTTCGTATCTTTTTTTTTTTGGGTTTATATTTGTTCGTATCTAAAGTAAGGTAAGATTAGTTAACAAAAAAAAGTAAATTGCCTTTTCTTCCGTGGCTAAACCCAACAACTCTTTTGGGCTTGCAGTCTTGTTTCTATAAAAAACCCAAAAAAGCAACTATTTTGTCTTGTCCAAAAAAACCTATTTTCTTCCACCAAAAAATAAAAAATAAAGCAACTATTTCTCCCGGACCAAAATTTTTTTTCTTATGACAAAAAAAAATAACTATTTTATTTTTACCGTGAAATAAAAAAAATTAAGCAAACTATATTTTTGGTATTAGTTTAGTATGGAGTATTAGTCTAAAGTAGTTTATTTTTGTCGATAGTGTAATATAAATTTATTTCGTAGCTCAGTGTCCAATTCAATTAGGCTTCACAGCTCCTGGAAAACTTTCCCTTTTTTAACCAAAACAACATAATCAATTCTCGAAGATACAATTCATGTGGCTAGGCTGGTATATCAATGGCAAATGTATTTTGCCTCCCAGATACGTATCTCTATGGTTGAAAAAGAAAACTTTTAATGTGTGTGAGTGGAAGTGTGTTATGTATAAAATATAAGTTATTAGTTAGATAAACTATAATTCCTATTTGTTATTAATACATAGAAATATGGTTTACTCATATATGTTGTTAATACATAGTTTTGTTAGTGATTATCCACCAGATCACCATTTTCATTCTGGTTCATTGTCTTGGCCTCCTTTTCTCTTGATATGGTTGTTAGTTGTTACTGTCTCCACCTTTCTTGATCTATTATATGCGAATCCTGCTTTTCTAATCTGTTCGTTTATTTTGATTTCTAAATACAATTTCTGATATGATTAATTATACGGAGATAGTCACATTCTATAGAAGCAGAACTCTGTAATGTACCATTAATGGTTGACCAGAAAAGGAAAAAGCTATTACTTATGGGACTATAGGTTGAAGGTTGAATCCCATTATGAAGAAAAAAAGAGGGTAAACTTAGTAGCTAGCACAGAAAAAGCCTAGGTGTGCAGTGTGGGGTCCCTCCAAATAGGGTGATAAAAAAACAAAAAATATGAGTTGAAAAAGAAACAGCAATGGAAACACTAGGGAATCTGCTAAAAAAAAAGTGAAAAGAAAACTCACCCCTCAAGCCCTCACCATACCCAATCTAATCCATTCACACCATTACAATGAATACAATGCTTGCTTTTCTAAGTAATCATAGCACAAAAAGTTTGTTATGTTTATTTTAATCACAAAGATATCTATACTTTTTGTGCATTTAAATTGTTATAATTATGTGCAAATTTTTTAGGAAGAATGTGTCTTGATTTAAAATTTTGTGAGAAGTAATTTAATAGTTTACACTATTTTTATATTAATTTATATATAATTTGAAACAAAATTAAAAGCCAAATATATATGCTATGTTGAAACACTTCACCTTGTTTATAAATAAACTTAATTTTTTTTATAATTAATTTTATTATTCACACTAATTTTCATATTAATTTCTAGATAATTTGAGACTAAATTAATAGGTGGATGTGTATTTTTTTTGGGGTGTCTCATAGGTGGATGTGTATGTAATGTTGAATCAGCCTTGCTTTATTTATAAAGAAACCAAATAAATACTTGGAATTCGTAAAGAAATTCCTTTAAGTCTTTACTTTTTTTCATATCTTTACCAAAAGTATTTTGAATATTTAATCTCTTTGATGTTATGCTTTCAATATTCCCAAAACTAAAATAAAAAAACTTTAGCAAAAGAAAAGAAATAACATAAAAAATAGTATAGTTTAAAATAATTCAACTTTTTCTGATTAAAAAGTTTGTACTTTTTATTTGTATATATATAATTTAACATAAAAGTATTTATTTGAATGATATTTTTTATCTTTTAAAAAAATATATAAAAAATAAATATAAAACGATGAATACTTAGAAATTCAAATTCATGTGAAATTATTGTTAAAAATTATTAGACTATTTAACATGTTTAGTTAAAGTACTAAATCACCTTACAATAATTTTTAAATATTTACTTTATATATAAAATTAACTTCATTTTATTAGGTAAAATAAAATATATTTCAAAAGAAGGGTTGATAAAAAAGGGAAAGGATGTGGTGAAAAAAATGAAAAGACAAAAATTAAAGAAATAAACAACAAAAAATAAAATATCACACAAAAAGCCATGCCAATCATCATAAACAAGATCTATTCAGAACCATTGGATAGCACACTACCTCCCTTGGATAACACACTAGGCCCAGCAAAGCGGTTACAACACATGAGACTTGTGTGTCCTTCTCACACCAGAGCAGCCCCTCTCCCACTATAGGCAAATAAGTTAATTACAGTAATAATTAATTTAGTTCCTGAATTTGTCTTCTATAATTAATAATTAACTTATTGATGAGTTTAAAAATGAGCAGATAAGAACTTTCTCTTCTCTAGTATGACCCAATATCATTTTTTTATAGTGACCAAAAAGTAAGTTATGAACAAATCAACAAATCCAAGTATGCAACAATATAATAATAATTATTTTTATTTTAAGAATAAATGAGTTTTTGCACATTATGTTATTATTATTATTTTATATTTTTATTGCTACTGAAAATCTTCGTAGAGTTCATTGATGACGATAAACCCAACACACAAAAACTGCGAAGAAACTGTGATCGCTTCTTCCTCTAAAACGCTTTTTCATCTAAAAGCGCCTTTAACCTCTCGCCGGAAGAACAACAGGCCAAACGCCTTCTAATCGCTTCCAATTTCGTTGCATGCGTTTCGTGTTTCTCAAACGCTGACATCGCTCTCTTTTTATTCTCCCGCAACGTGATTTTTCGGCGGCGGCAAAAATGTCCATCGCCGAAACTCCCACTGAAACTGAAACTGCTTCCCAACAACGCGTTATCCACTCATCCAAAAGGAAGCTAGACGACTATGGTCCTCCCTTCGACGACGATGAATATGGCGCAGACGCAGACGCGGATTTCGCCGGCGGCGACCCTGAAGTCGCCTACGCCGCCGGATTCCTTGCCAGGATCAAACGAGAGGAGACCAAACACGCCTCTAATTCGCCGTACCGTGCCGCGGCAACAGACGCTAGGTTTTGTTCCCGATCGTCCACTTCTTCCTCGCGAGGTGCTCAGTTTTGGAGCGGGTCGAGTGGGTCCGGGTCCGGGTCGTGTTCGCGGTTACAGTTCTTTGTCCGAATGATGTCACGAGGGAATACGGTGGTGATGCAGGCATCACCTCACGACACAGTAAAATCGATCCACGAAAGAATCACGGTGATGACGGGTATACCAGTGTTTGAGCAGGGTTTAACATACAGAGGTAAACAGCTTCAGTGGGAGAACACTCTTCTAGAGTGTGGGATTCAGAACGACGCAAACCTTCACCTTGTTGGTCGCATGAGGAGTACAGAGCACCCTCAGGCGTGGCAGGTGCTCGAAAACATGGTTAGTCTCGTTTTCAAGCTCTGTAGAGGCGAAATTGTTCAAGAGGCTGACAAGGTGATCAAGAGCCTCATCACCAGTTACTTTAACATGACGCCCAAGGTTGATGATGCTACTACATCCTCTTATTTCCACATTTTTGTGGCCTCCAATGCCCCTTCCATGCTGGTAACTCTCTATGTTTCTCCCCATGATGGGAACAAGGAACGAGGTGATTTATATATAAGGC
>JASCZI010030216.1:185900-202406 GCA_036250425.1 Stylosanthes scabra
CTCAAGGCATCATCAATTGTTCTTTAAAAGTTTAGAGCTTGAAGACCTTGATTGGATGCTCCATGGTAGTGAAAGTATGATTTCTGTTGAGGATTGGAAGGCTCATACCGAGTATAATGGCTATAAAGAGACTGATTGTCAAATATCTTGGTTTTGGGAGGTATGATTGATACTGGTATTCTATGTCTTTACCTCCTTCCAGCTTCACTCTCTCCTCTCTTTTTGTTAACTTTCTTTTTCCTTTGTGAATGTAGTTTTGCTTCCCCATTTTGAAGAACTGGAACTTTATCTTCTTTTATTCTGCATAGCAAAAAAGGGTGATATTGCTTCATTAATCACAGAAGCATTGTTCCCTTCCATGTTACAACTTCCTGTGTTTCGTTAACTTAGTCCCTTCCTTTAGCCTTGATAGCTTCTATTTTTTAGGTGCTACCTAACTCTCCTTCCTTGGATCTCTCATATTAATATATATATTCTTCCCTAATTTCAAGGATTCAGGTTTAGCACATTGTTGAGAACACCTTTCTAGACACTACTCTTTACACAATAGCCATTTACTGGTATGCCTCCAAATAATACCTTTTTAAAAAACAGAATTTTGAATCATAATTGGTGATGCTTTGTTTAACCTCCCCCCCTTTCTCTTCATAGTTTGGCAACTGTACTTTTTCTGAAGCTATGTGCTGATTAAATTGTATTTTCATATTATTGCCAGTTTGAGCTCAAGTAGCATATACGGTATGATTATCTAACATTATAAATATTCTATTTTGATAGTGAATTGCAGAAACACAATAAATCTATTATTTTACGTTGTAGTTGTCCATAATTCTAGAATGTAGTGATTTCAGTTTTTATGGAGATAGAATCTGTTTTCAAATAATTATTTTAACATTATATTCTGTCCAAAAAAAATTGGCAGCTTGTTGGTAGAATGTCAGCAGAACAAAGGAAGATTCTTCTGTTCTTTTGGACATCCGTGAAATATCTTCCAGTTGAAGGTTTCCGCGGTTTATCTTCCCGTCTATACATTTACAAGTCTCTGGAACCTGAAGACCACCTTCCTTCATCGCACACATGTTTTTACAGGCTGTGTTTCCCGGCATATTCGTCTAAGGCTGTCATGCAAGATCGTCTTGGAATCATCACTCAAGACCACATTGGTAGCAGTTTTGGTACCTGGTGAGAAATACATGTGCAATTTGGGGGGAGTTAAAAGGGGTTTCTGTTTTGACTGCACAGAGAAGTATTGGTGCTCTGCTTTGTACAGTTATAGAATTATTCCAACTATCCTTGAATTGGATAATGTGAGAAGGTTCTATAGTTCTGTTTCCCTAATCAATTCAGGGTTGGAAATTGGAATGTCATTGCTGGTATGTCAAATGTTTATATTGGGGTCAAGGGGTCAATTGTCAAAAATAAAACAGGATTAGAGAAAGAAAATTTGATTAGTCTGGTGATGTGGTCATTGTTCGGGTAAATAGGTGTTGGTTCATCATCCCCGGTGACATGTTAAGTTTGGACAAAACCGTGCTCAAGGGGTAACTCTTTCTCCTTTTAAGCTATTAGTAGTTTGAGAATTAGCATTTCTAACATTCTGACTATTCTTAACTTATTTATGGGTTTATACATTCTCGTCTACTCCAGCCAAAGCAGGAAAGATTAAGAAACAGCTACTCGTTTCAGTGACTGAGAAAATCATTAGATATCAAGGGCTTAAATGTGGATTTATGTTAGATATCCCTATCTGATTGGTATGAATTTCTACTAGTTGAATTTTACAAAACAAAATTGAGTTTTTTTTCTTCTTCAGATTCTTATGTAGCACTCTACAATACTTGGAGCTTTTTGGCTTCTTTCTGTTTTTTATTTTTTTTTTAATTGGTATTTTTGCTAAATAGTTACACTCAGTTTTTTCGCCAACTTTTCAAGAATGTTTAGTTGAGGAGTAAACATGAAGTAAAAGCTTTGTGTGTATGTAAAAATGATAGTTGAGAACATATTCAAATAGTTTGATATATTAGAATAAATTGTTTAATATAATACGTGTTAATATTTTACTTACCATCTTTACGTGAGTATTCACCAAACTTTCATGTATGATTTTGACTGGTCTTTGAAGTATTTTGTTTTGCTCATTTTGATCACTTAGCTAAGCATACTCTTAATGGTAGATCTATTTCTGATTTAATAATTGTGAGCAATTGAGCAGCATTGTAGCTTTATGTTAAATATTAAAATCCATTATACAGTTTTCACCTAATTGATTCTTTTTGCTAATATCCTCTTGCACTTCATTTGTGGAAGTTCAGTGTCATTGATGTAAATAAAAAGATATGGCTATTCTTTCCAAGAGAAAAGAAAGAAGACAATAATATAATATAAAATAAGAATAATTTATTCAAGCCTAGAGAAATACATCAACACACCATAACAAACTGATGTAGCCCTAGTAGTGTAGCCATCGTAAAACAAACCATACAATTTTATCTCATATCCACCAACTTGGCATGCATGCATGTATGCTGATGTGGAGCCAAGTGCTGTGCTTACATGTTGCTATGTATATATATATATATCCATATCCAAATAAAGACGCAATATGACATAATATTAATAAAAGTAAGTTAAAAACATAAAGAAAAAATAAGTTTCCAACCTCAAGATGCAAAGAAGAAAAAGCAAGGTAGACCCGATTCCAACAACTAAACCATTTTCCATTTAAGATCTAAGCTTCAGCTTTCTCAACAGCAACTTCTACTTCTGGTGCTGGTTCTGGTTCTGCTGCTTCCACTGGAGCTTCTTCTGTTACTACTGGTGTTTCAGTTTGAGTTTCAGTTGGTACAGGAGGCTCCTCTTCTGCTTTCTCTTCACTCACTTGTTCAGCTTTTTCCTCTGCTGCTGTCTCTGCCTCATCAGGCTTCACTTCCTCTGTTGCTTCTTCTTCCTTGGTGGCCTCATCAACTGCAACTTCTTCTTTTGGTTCATCAATGGTTTCCTCCTTCTTTTCTTCTGTTACAGGAGCCTCCACTGCTGGTTGTTCTGCCTCCGGGGCGGCAGCCTCCGTGGTGGCGGCTGGTTGTTCTAGTGCTGCTTCCTGAACTGCAACCTCGGATGGTTTGTTTTCTTGCACTGGTGGTTGCTGTGCTACCTGTGCAATATCCATAACAAATGTCAAACAAACTTCCAATTATCATCATCATCATCAAGTTGATGCAACTTCTGGCTATAGAATTATTCTATATATTCTTACTTTTTACAATCCTACTTCTTCGATGATCTTGTTAATTACTATAGATAATATACATGTAACTTGATTAATAAAAGAAGGTCTTTATGTTAATTGAACTTAATCTATTCCACTTTTTGATCGAGATCATGGATCCAGGCTTCATAACCCAAAGATCAAGAAGGCTATATATGAAACACGTTGATCTATCACCTTAAATCTCGTACGTACATATTTAAGTTGCTTAGTCATGATCATCCACTTAGTCTTTTTATGATCTAAGCGAAAGATGAGAATAATAAGAACAATAAAGCAAAGTTAGAGAAAATTAAACAACTAGCGATTTTTTTTTTTTAAAAAAAAAGTGTACTGTGTTGATTTCTGTTTCTTGATTGTTAACGCATGATCGATCAATATTCTGTATTATTTTGTAGATCCCATATTCGCACGTCAGATAAAAAAAAAAATCAAACTGGTTGGTCGATCGGTAACGACTAACGAGTAATAACTAATTAACAAATTATTATCGTTAACAGTATAATTAAAGATGTTGTATAGAATAACAGATCAATGTATGGTTTAGTTAATTTTAATTTACATGATGTTGTTCATATAGAGTAATACTAGCTAGTAGGGTAACTATTAGTATAAAAAAGAGATAAGAAAGTGTGTGAGTGTATGTTTTTAATTACCTCAACACTGGCCATTTGAAAAGAAATTGAAGAGAAGGGACTCAAAGAAACAAAGTTTAAAGAAAGAGTGAGGAAAATAAAGGGGAAGCAAGGAATGAAGAAAGAGAGAAAGGAATGAGTTGTGAGGAGGTGGTGAAGGGTGAGAGAGGTTTATATAGAGATAAGAGATAGTGTTTCTTGAAAATTTGAAGCTGGAAAGTAAGTGTGTGTGAGTGAGGTGTCATCACTTATTATAAGAATCTTTTTCATGTAGACGGCTCATGACACTGACACAAATTAAAAGACACCAATTATATGTCTTCCTAGTTGTTCATGTTTCTTCCTTTTTCCTTTTTTCGTGTAATTTTCCCCCCTTCAAACATGGCTATCTTCTCTGATACATGTGGAAACAACATTCTTACTTTAATACGTGTATTTAACTACTTGTTATTAGGAGATACCAAATTAATTAACAATTAATAGTGGTGGATGGATTATAACAATTGTTCCCATAAAATGACACCATAAAATCTAAAGCATCACTAGATTAGATTTTTTTTCATTCCTGATTAATTAGATGCATGCTTAATTAAGATTCATTATTAATTAATCCATATCTTCTTGTCATTTTTTTAAATAGTAAAATTTCAAATAATTGAGAGGTTGTGCGGTGTGGGAAAAAGCTACTTTGGATCTCGATCCAACATATATAACATATATTTTCTCAAAACTAACAATGTTACGTTGTTGTTTACCGATCATAACACATAAGGTGACAACCGAAAACGTACGAGACCCAATTTTGTAAGATCGGACATGTCTTTTTTATTTAGGGTGTGGGGTTCACTGTTTTTTGTGGAGAGGGCCACGTAGGTGATTGATTACTATCATGCATTCATGTTCAAAAGGACTTATTCTATCCTTTTAATTTCCCATATCAACACCTCAAAATATGTGCTCTATTCTATTCTATCCTTTAATTTAGAATTTGACCCACTCCTCCTCATGTCCCTAAAGTTCGCCAGCTAGACACCCCATAAAAGGTTCAATCATAAATAGTGAACAAATTAAATGTACATATCAATTTCATCAAATTAGAAGCTACCTCTTGTCCTCATCCTCATAAAATAACTTCCAAATAGTTTCCAAAAACTATTAACTACTAATTTTAATCATAGTTGGGTTTATGATAGTTGAGGGGCTAGCTATGGTAAAGAAAAACATAGAGGAAAAGTTGAAATTGAGTAATTGACAATAACATTAGAGGAGTAAAGAGAAATGGGGGAATGGAAAGGCTAAAAAGGAGTTAAGGACGGTGCATGATTGAGAGTTGAGACCCTCTCTCACAATCCCATCATCAATGGTCATCATTACGGTCCAAAATACATATGAACAATGTGGAGCCCACATCGGAAAAAAATAGGGAAAAAGAAGGTTTAATTGCGTGGACAAGTTGTATGATTCCATGAACATGGGCCTTTTTCATTGCTAAACAACGCTTAGTTAGGCCTTTGTGATTTAAGAATTAAGAACCTCTTTCCCTTCGTAAAAGATGAAGATTCCACGTGGACCCACATCGTACACTCTAGGGGGCCCACTTTACAGCCCTTGATGTGCCATGTCAGACTCAGATCACATCATCTTCTTCCTCTTCTCTAAATTATTTTGTTTTCAAAGTATATGCAATATGCAATATGAAAACTCGCATTTTAATTAATATATAACAAAGCTTAGATCAATTTGACGGTTTTTATAATAATTGCTCTTGTTAGAACACAATTAGTCTTTCTCTCTTAGCTTGTTTCTATTTCTTTTTTATATGTGTCTTATTATTATTATTATTATTATTAAAAAAATTCTACTATGAAGACATTAAATGTCTTCTAATAAGGATTTTGTCATATTTAAAAATTTATCTCTCTCATAATGATAATATTAATTACATCTCAGATTTTAATAGCACAAATCAATTGTTAAGATTCTCTATACTCACTAGAAGATATTTTAGTGTCTTCATCGTAGACATTTCCTTATTATTATTATTATTATTATTATTATTATTATTATTATTATTAGCCAGGGTAGACACTATGATGTTTGCTAGAAAATTATTAAGCATTATGCATGGTGGATGTCCATGATAGCCCTCATCATCTATAGTGTGAAGATAATGTATATTCCAATCCTCAACGTAAGCTAAAATGTCTCCTTCTTTAATTGCGTGTCCCAAACTTGTATGATGATGTTATATTTGTAATTGAAGGTTTTTATCTTTTGCATGCTATATCCAAGTAGTGAAATTCATACTAATAGAGATAATATATCCTGGTATATATTATTCTTCCCATATATACTTTTTTTATCTGTTAAGAACTTAAGATATATATATCATTCTGTTTTCTAATTGAATTAAGTAAAAAGCAATATAATTACGAGCTGAATCGCTAATAATATCGTTCACTCCTTGAAAGAAAGATAATTGAGTTCCGTATATCAAGTTGACAAATCCTATAAAGATAGAAGCAAATAATGAAGGTCCCGTAAAATGAGGGAATAAATATAGAAAGATTATATATAAAAATTGTTGAATGGTGGTACTCTATGAAATACAAATACAGATGTGAGATACGACACAACACATAATATGGCTACATATTAAATAATAAAATATGTTTAACTCAAAACACATAATACAAAGTGTTCAAACACATTGATACAATAATTTATAAATGTGTCCATACTTTAAAAGGGATATTACCATACTTCAATTAGGGGAGACCCAGGCCCCGGGGCGCAAGGCAGAGTTAGGTCTCCTCATAATCCTATTCCCACACATGATGCAAAGCCAAATGGTGCCACTCCATGTAGTTTTTTTCTCCCTTCCATAATGCTTGCTCATCTTTCTTTTCTACTTTTGTTTTACTACATATGCAGTGTATCGGAAGACAAGCAGTGAAATAAATCTAATCAAATTGATGCACTTCAATTTCAATATATATATATATATATAATAATTTTAAATGTATATTCATTTTGATCAATTAAATTATTAATTATATGCTAAATAAAAAATTATTTTATTTTTTTAATATAAAAATAAATGATTAATACACAAATAGTATTACTGATATAAATAAGGTTCAATCAGCATACATATATGAAGGAATTGGGTGTAAAGCAAGAAAGTTTCTTAGGTTAAAAGTTTAGAGAGGGCGGTGGGGAGAGTGGCCACACTAATTGGTAATGGAGCCAACTTGATATCATTACCAACAAGAAATTGCATTGCCCTTAACCTTATTGACCCTTCACCCAATAAGGAGAAGCCACGTCAGCGCTTACTAGGAAATCACTTTTGAAAGTTTGGCTATCTCATCTCTCATGGCGTGATTGATTCTTTCTTTTACCATAACATGCTTTACTTACCTTCTCTAATCAGCTCCCCGAATCATTCCAAACTTGATGACGTGGACCTTTCTAGATTCCTTTCTTGCATCATGTATTCATCTTCCTATATATTCTATTCTTTTTCTAATAAGAGTTGGTTGACTTACTAGTTATTACTATGTGAAAATCACCAGCATATGTATGTATTTTCTTTTCACAAAGGATGTAATTTTGATCAACATCACAAGAGCTACGTTATTACAAAATACATAAAATTATACTTGTATTTATCAATTCTTTCATACCCAAAATTTTAATTCAAAATGAGTAAACATCGATTTGATAATATTATATCTCTAAAAAAACAATTGAATTTTTTAGACTCTCAAAGAGTAATTTTTAAAAAGTTATCGTATAGTCATTTGATAAAATATTTCATAATTGATTCTCAATAGATAGAAGTCACACATATAGAGTTGAATAAGGGCTATTAAAATCATCTCGACTCTCAAAAGCCAAGAAAAATCAGAAAAAAAACTCTTTAACTTTTTAAATTATCAAACGTAAAAAAGTAACTTCTGCTTTTTTTAGAGTAGAAGCATTTGATCGAAAAACTTTATCAAACTCTTTCTTAATAAAAAAAACACGACATATCAATTTAACATTAAATAACTAAAATAATTATAATAGTAGTATATAATATAGAAAAAATTTTAAGTATATTGATACAAGACATACACGGTATATCTGTAATCTGTGACATTAATTTTAATTAAAAAAAATAAAAAATATATATAAATTAAAATTAACGATTTCATATTAAAGATAATTTGAAAACTTTCATAAAATATATAACGATGGATCCAGCGTGTAGACACGTAATAATGGGCAGTGACATCTGACATGTGCATGGTGGCTGTGAACAATCACTTTTGTGACTCATTAAACCCGAAATTGCTGCTTCGGTCAATCTCAATTTTGGTTTCAGAGAGCGATTTCTCAACTACAAGTGTTCTATTTGGTTTCTATAACCACGCATGCACAAAACACTTTTCTTATCTCATCTTATTAATATACACACTCATTCCAGTTATATTCATTCATAGCAGCTCATGGAGTTTCAAAAATGAATTGCAAATCTTCGTTTTCATGTCGATTTAATAAGGGTAACAAACTGTTAAACTTATTATATATATCTAGCTAGCTGCTTTAATAATTTTCCCATATAATTATCAACTGTTAGTTGATTTAATCCTTGAAAAAAATAAATCAACGATCATAATGGTCAACAAAATTTTATATATCCATATAATTAAAGATTAATAAGGATAGATAATTTGATAATTTTTCACAATTATTTTGAGTGGTTTCTAGCTTTGTTTAATTCAACATGAATATCGTCGGGTTCCGTTCATACTTCATTCTCCACTTCATTATAATTATTCGTGTTTTTGCTGTTCACGTTCTCTAGCAAGCTATTTCTTTTCATTCTCAGCAAGAAAATAATGGTACTAATGGTTCATTGCAATGGCAAAAATGTTGTTTTTCACGTGCTCCATCTCTTTTTCCCAACGTGAATATGGTCCCCCTTAATTACAAGCGGAAAAATAATAACAAGGCTTAAAATTCATGATTTTTTGTTTTAATTTATTTATTTACTTTTTTTACTCATTTGTTCATGTAATATATTTAGAACATATAAATTAACACCCAATAATAGTCACACGTAGAAGTGTAGAACCCCAAACTAAAAACAATTGGCTTGTCCTTTTCATCAACTCCTTTTTGCAAATGAATAATAAAATCCGGTAATTCAGTAGTATAACAATTAAATAGGAAGGTTGAGGTACAACACATACATATATAACAATAACATTACTCTTTAGTTATTGATTGAAAATATTTGTTAATTATCATAATAGAACGAAGAACTAATAAATCATCATACACTAGCTAGACCCGCTACAATTCATCAATCATTGGATGTGACTTATTAACCATCAACCCATTAGTTTCGTGGGCAAGAAAATAAGAAAAGAGATTATGATTAATAGTAGAAGAAAAATAGGTCTTATTAGTACAATAATAATATGGTGCAATTGAGTTTGAAAGTCAAGAGCGGGGACTAATTATATATCCAAGTTGCTTTTGGGAGACATGCTTTATATTTGGAGAACCACCACTTATTGGCAAACACATCGTTTTCAATTTGATCTTTCATTCTTTTTTGAACTTCCCTTTTATTATTATTATTATTATTATTATTGTATTCAGAGGCAACAACGCATTTGGTGCTTCGTTTTGTGTCCCAATTCAGAAACATACTAGGTCCCTTAACCGTTTACTCTCCAAATAAACTTTTATAATATTATATTGGACTTATGCTATCAATCTATGATTCAACATCAGAGGTCAATAAATCACTGAATAATGAATAAAAGGAAAATGGAGTGGGGAAAAGTTGTAACAGCAATAGTTGAACACATTATAGCTATCCCGTTATTGCAGTGCAGAATTAATAAGCTCCTCCATGAATTGTTCTACGTACTTATTAATTATAACTTGTCTCAATTTTGCTTCAGCATGCGCCGCTACAATTTGTTCACACTCACCCATGCATGCTCAATCACTATAATAATAACTAATAACAATACAACTTTTATTGGTTAAGAAATATCGAATTCTTCTTCTTTTTTTTCTTTCTTTTTTATACGTAGTTTCAATAACCATAGTAGTGTCTTATATTTTATGCACAGAGAAAAGTGCGTTCAAACCGCAAGCTGAGACATTGTCAAAAGCATTGATGTCAATGAAATTAAAAGAAATATAAAGAAAAAGATGATGGATGATAATTGATATGATTTGTGTACACTTCCCACAAAAAATGTTTCTTTAGCACTGAGTATACATTAATGAAACGTAATAACAAATTATACACTGTCCATACACTGCTTTAATTTGAAAAGGGAAAATAAACTGACATACTTCAATAACTTTGATATATATCAATCCAAGTGGGGTTTAAGTTTAACTTTAAGTACCTTCAAAAGAAATTTAGACTGAGATTTGAACTTTAGAATTACAATTAGCATCTTAATTATTGTATTTTTTTTTTTTTTGGGTGTAGACTAACCGAAAGAAACCAACTTGCTTTCTAACAATTTGTATTGGGCCTACTCTAATTCCTATTGGACCTACGGATGTATCAACCCACAATATGATTACCAAGATTCCTAATATACACCCCAACCCAAAAAAAATCACTTCTTATAGTTTAGCGTAAAGCTACTTGTAAATTTATTTTGGCCAACTAAATTTAACGAAGTCATTTATTTTTATGTTAAATAAAAAATTATTTTAATGTTAAATAGTACCAAAAATAGTATCGAAATAAACTTCTATCGAAATAATTTTTTTTATTTATCTAAAATAAATAGCTTGATTGCATAAAATAAATGTATGTCTAGAATTATTGTATTCGGGAAGCCGAATTTAACGTGTTTGGCAGGGGAGTGGTTGAAATAAGATTAAGATGAAGCAATACTATTACTATATCAAGTCATAGGAGATACCATGCTTCCAAAGTTGAGGGGGACCAACTTCTTTTTTTCCTTTTTCATGTTATCAAATGTTCCTTAACTTTGCCTCTACCTTAAAAAAGCATGTTTACTGTTCCCTATCTTCTCAACACTTTCTTTTCCTTCGGAGATCCTCGTTTCAACTCTTTTTTTTTTTTCTTTTTCGGTTCTTCTTATTATAAAGAATTGATGTACAATAATAACATTTTTGGATTTTGCCAATCTTGAATGGCTCCATTTTCATTCATTGGCCCCATGAAATGCAACGCAATAATCTCTTTTTCACCTACCTACTATTGTAATTCACGTCATCATGTTTCTCATGCTAAGAGCTTGTCAAGAAATGTTCATCATCATGTGAATGGAACAAAATCTTTTTCTCTCTTTTCATACAATTCCTTAGTACATAGAAACCTGTGTTGTGATGAGAGGCAGAGAGGTATGTCCCTGATTGCATATGATGCTAATGATAAGAACTTCTCAGAATCAGAATCAGAAGGTAATAATAACAATAATAATAATAATAATGAAGCCATGGATGCAGTTATGAAACTGTATTCAGCCTTCAAGAACAAAGACACACAAGAGTTATCTGATACACTTGCTGATGAATGCCGCTGTGTCTGCAATTTCCTCTCATTCTTCAGATCCTTCCATGGAAAAACGGTACAAATTAAATTAATTCTCCTCTTCCCAGCTTCAGTTATATATAATCATCAAGTTTAAATAAAATTTGTTGTGTGTTGAATTGCAGCAAGTGGTGGAATTCTTTGGGTATCTGATAAAATTACTTGGAAACCACTTCCAAATTGTGGTGAAACCAACTCTGCATGATGGCATGAACGTTGGTGTCCATTGGAAATTTGGTTATTACTTCTCTCTCTTTCTCTTTCTCTGCTCTTCATAACATGATTGAATCATATTATTATTTACTTGCATATGAAGCTATTCTTATTATATGCTTTATTTGTTGGGTGCAGAATGGAAAAGTATTCATGTCCCACTGGGGAAGGGTTTCAGCTTCCACATTTGCCAAACTTACCGCGGAAAAGCTGTAATCAAGTATGTTTAATTTAGAATATCTCAAATATTTTAGTCAAATATATCAAATTATCTAATAATTTTCGACTGTTATTTTTAAATAAATACATCTTAATGTTTCTTTCTTTTATAATATGAGAGTAAGAGTTTTTCTTATAGTTTGAAATCTGATTCAGAAATATTGAGATGGTTATGGAGCCACTACTCCATTTGCAACCACTTAGGCAGGTATGCATAAACTTTATTTTCTGAGAAGCTTAAGCTTGTAGCACAAGCTTGTTTGTGACCCTCTTTCTGTGTTTCTTGTGATGCAGAAAATAGCATCAAGGCTGACATGGTTGGCGGAGAAGATCGGCTTATTTACGGCGGTGGCCATAACGATGGCGGGGAAATGTGGAAACAGAAAAGCAAAAAAAGTTTTGTTGATTGTGGTTGCTTTGTTATCCATAGCTGCCTCCTTATTGTTCATGAAAGTTGCTGCTTCACAATAGTATTAGTAACAAATTCAATTTAACAAGGTCAACATACTTTTGGCTAGTTAAGAAAAATGGATCACCAAAATAACGCCCTTAGGAGTTAGAGTTAGGACCACACACAATGCCGTTAAGATTAATTTGTAGGTTGTCTTGTGTCTTCATCAATCATCACTTGACTTTCACTTTACTAGCAACTGTAACAATGATTAATTAATTGATACCAATTAATAAACTCATTATTGAGCTGGCTTCCAATTTTGACATTTCTCTCGTTTTCAAATTACTATAATTTAAAATTCTAGCTTCTGCATTTTTATAACTAAAAGTCAATGTCTTAATTTATTTTCCACTTAGTTTATATATAATTAATAAGTTGTTCTATTTGGTTTGCAGCATTCTCATGGATGGATGATAGTGAAACAATTGTGGGTTTTACATATAATAAAGTTGTGAATAAAATCAGCCCATTATAAGACTGAGTACAATATACCTTTTTAAGTGGATTTCTTTCTTTGGTTGGTACTGTAGTCCATAGATTTCTTAAAAAGACACTATCTTTGTCTGCTTGTATGTTGGCTGTGTCGATATTCAAGTGCGTTGATACAATATTTTGAGAGAAAAGAGAATTAAGGAGCTTATAAGATGAAAGATTTATTTATTTGACATTTAGAATTTTGGATGTGTTATTTTCTCATTTTATATTTCTTCACTTGATTCCTCTCCAAAAAATATTTTCGATAGTTTTACTACGCACGGTGGCTCAACACACTGATATATAATATGAAAATGGTTCCGCTATTTACACACTATTTTGATAGATATCAATTTGATATCCGTATAAAATACTGTTATTATTATGTTAATTGCTTTCTACTTTTTGTGGTCCACTTATAAAAACCGTATTTTTATACGAATATAAAAGTGATGTTTGTAAAAATATGTGTGAATAGCATAAAACATTTGCGTACATCATATTCATATATAATTCATGATAATTCCTTAATTAAAAAAGTTACGATTTTCAATCTCTCTATATAAAAATTAAAAAGACAAAAATACATATTTAAAGTATTGAATAAATGTTTAAATTAGTCTTTAAAAATTTTTAAATAAAAGACTTTAGTATTTAATAAAATTTTAAAATCTAATTCAATACCAAAAAAACTCATAAAATTGAAAACTATTTCTTAATTGTAAGAAGAGTATCTGAGTCATTTGACAAATTATCTAAACTCCGGATATATTTGCTGAACTTGTATTCCCGCTCTTTTGACATGTTATGTAAAGTTTTAAAAGTTGAATTGATGATGATGATGATGTGATTTGATCCGTATTTTGAAGGCTGGGAAGTTACGTTGATGATTTTGGAAGGGACAATGAATCCAAGCACAGCAAGTAGTGGTGATTGGTTTTTATACTCATCAGTGCTGTCAGATGCAAACGCTTTCAAGAAACTTCCCTTCCTCTCATCAGTCATTAAGCAATGCTTTGATTTGCTGCCTAATCTTTAATTATGGACATCATATCCTTTTAATTCAAGTATTTGTGTTTTATGTGCACTACTTTTGTTAAAGCATACACGATAATACATGGATAAACTAACTTTGTCTTTATTAAAGTTTTCATTAAAAAAAGAAAATAGTAAATCCATACATTTTTTGTATTCTAGAAAATTACCCTTGGGGCCTTAGTCATGGGTTTGTTATAGATATTAGATTAGATACCTTATCTCTCGTCATTGGTTTGTATTGTAGAACTTATGATGTAATTGTAATTAAAATATTATTTGTATCGTTTTATTAACCTGTTCACTCTACAAGAACTTGATCACAAATATATTTTTTTTTGAAAATATAAAAGGATAAATTTTAAATTTTTATTTAAAAATTAAAAGGTTAATTAAGAGGTAACTTAAGATTCTTAAATTTTTTTCTCTAAAATTTTAAATTAAATGAAGTCGCCTAATAAATTATTTTTTAAATTTTTTTTTATAATTCTAGTTGTTTAATTAACAATTAATATTGGTATACACATAAAACACACAAACACATCTTAATTAATCACTCTCTCAAATAGAAAAGATTTATGTATTTCGATGTGTTTATATGTACACCTAGCAAAATCGACTAATTATATTTGAACCCATCAATAGCCTTCTTTAAAGAATAATAAAAGAAAGTCAAAATAGAAAATATTGCATTTCATACAAAACAACCACAATAAGATAAAAATATATTTTTAGATAAAAATTGTGCATAAAATTTAAAATAAAAAAATTGGTACTATGGATATATATATACGTTGAAGCGATGAAGATGAGGGAAAAAAAGCAAAGCTTGAATCTTGAAATTGGTGGAAGCAGAGTGAGCGCCACGTTCCCTCGCTCCATTCCATTTTTCTCTGCCTTCAATCTCTTCCCTTTTCGGATCACCACATGACTCTTTCCTTTCTCCTTCTCTCTCTTTCCCTTCTTGCCGTCTTTTCTTGCACCTAGACCTTCCTCTCCTCATTTTTCTCTTACTCTTTTACCTCCAATCCAAACCCTTCTTTCTTTTTCTTTTTTCTCGTTGTGTGGAACATTCTATCACAAGTGGGGCTTTGTTTCTTGGTTCGCTTCTCCAAAAGATTAAAGCTTTGTTGTGTATGGGATATTGATTGATGTCTGTGAGCATTGGAGTGGCTTCCAATTCGAAGAGCATTATGGGTTTTGATGGCAAAGCAAAGGAGGGTTCTGTAGATGATAGCACCACCCCTTCTCGGGGTTATGAGAGTGGCGATGAAGGAGGAGGAGAAGATGAAGGTGCTGGAACACTCAGAAGGCACAGGAGTGAGAGTTCCATTGTTGCAGCAGAGGAAGAAGATGATGATCATGATAAAAAAATTGAATTGGGTCCTCAGTGCACTTTAAAGGAGCAGCTTGAAAAGGATAAGGTAGTTAATTAACTATTCTTTCTTTTTTTTTAATTACTTTCGTTTCTCTTATTTGGTGTTATGGTATTAGGATGATGAGAGCTTGAGGAGGTGGAAGGAGCAGCTTCTTGGAAGTGTTGACATGAATTCTGTTGGAGGTAATTTAATTTAATTTAATTTTCACTTGTTCAATTTTCTGTCCCTCTATGTTGTTATCTATGAAGTTTTATGGTATTTGTACCTTAGGGTTAGTATTAACTTCTGTATGACTGTATGAAGGTAGCTTATTTTAGATATTCTTCAATAATTTCATCAAACATTATCTAGAACAGGATGAATGTCATGTTGCCCTAACCTGATTTAATTCTTTATTATTGGTATGATCTTTCTGAGGCTTGAATCTGCAACTTTGGTTCTGTTTGTTCCTTGTCCCCACGATATCCATATTTATAGTGAAATTATGTACAGACAAGAGACATTATTGTTATTCTTGTCTCTGAATCTGTTTTCTTCTCCAAACAAATGAGTATAATTTGTATCCCTTACTGTCTCTTTATTTCTATACTAATACTTTTTGTTTTGAAGGTTTGTAGTAATAAGATGTTCTAAAATATGGAATTTAAACTAGAAACACTCGTAAATTACTTTATTTTTCTCACATGAACTAAATTCTCACACGTTATCGGAATGATGATTCATCAGAGACTCTGGAGCCAGAAGTGAAGATCTTGAGCCTTGCAATAAAGACACCTGGTAGAGATGATATAGTTCTTCCAATACCAGAGGGAGGGGCACCACAGGGTTCGTGGTTTACGCTGAAAGAAGGTAGCAAATACAGACTTATGTTCACTTTCCAGGTCCTCAATAACATTGTTTCAGGCCTCAAATACACCAACACTGTTTGGAAGACTGGTCTAAAAGGTATCCAACTTCTACACACAACATTATCAAATTTGTTGTTTCTTTTTAGTATCTAATTTGAATGTTTAAATAAGCAGACAATAATGCTATGATAATAGATCCTTTGAATGATGATAAACACAAGTTGTGATAAATACTTGTAGATTAACTAATGTGATTGTTGAACCTCGGTTGGCCGCAGTTGACAGCACCAAAGAGATGATTGGAACGTTCAGCCCCCAAAATGAACCTTACACACATGAGATGCATGAAGAGACAACACCTTCTGGGATTTTTGCCAGAGGGACATATTCAGC
>JASCZI010030216.1:202416-214426 GCA_036250425.1 Stylosanthes scabra
GTGAGTTAAGGCGAAGGCAAAAGAATAAAATGCAGAAACGGTAACTTGTGTTGTGTGTGTATTTATTTACTTTTATACTACTTTTTCATGTGTGTGAGTCTTATTATCTTAATTCAATGATGATTAGATCTTCACTTCTTCAATTTACCAACTTATTCACTTTAGAAGAGCTTGATCCAGACATGATAAAGAATTAAAGATAGTGAGAAAAGGAAAATATATGATATATTAAGACTTGTTTTGGATATGAAGTTAAGTTGAATTTTTCTCCATTGCATCAATTACCCTACCAATAAATGATCTAATAAATTTGGAGCCAGATTTCATGTGTATACCCTCTACTACTAATTTAAAATTCAAATTTGAGACACTTTTGTTTTACTATTTTCATAAATGTTGTTTGGGTCACAAGTCATTAAATTCTTGTGTAGAAAGTAGAAACATCTATTGCAGCTAAGTAAGTCTTACATATTTGTTTGTTTCCTATTTGTTTTTGCTGTCTTTTTCAGTTTGTTGATGATGACAACAATTGCTACTTGGAGATCAATTACAGTTTTGATATCCGTAAGGACTGGCATTAGGAGTGGACCTACTTCTCCATTATCATTATGCTCTAATCCTTAGTCCATGCTAAAACCTCCTTCAGTGTTTGATTGAATCATTTTTTTAGTTTTACTTTTCTAATGTTTATTTATTTCTAATCCTGTCTGAGACCATTAATGTTAACAATGATGAGAGGATTTTACTTTGAAGGATGAAATGAAGTTGCTATTCGTTAATGTGATAGATTTTTTTTGTTAATACAATTTAGTTTTGGCTAATTAGCTCTTTGTATACTCAAACAATTTGTAGGGTGTGTGGGGTCTATTTCTTAATGGACGAAAGGCACGACCCACTTGGAACCTACCTAATTTAACATAAAAGCCCACTTACAACAACGGCTCCTTAGTCTGAGGTTGATTTCTCCTAAAATATCTGTGGGCTTTGATGGGAAATTAAAACAAAAGTTGGAATTCCTAGCCTCAGTCTAAAATATTTCATTTTTCAATTCAACTGGTTGAAATATTCGCAGCTGAAAAATGAAGAAAAAGAACGACACTAAAAGGAATGGTAAATGATGTCATAGTTCCATTAGGGATGCATGTCTGACCTGAATTCCTAATCAAGCTCTTATTTCTAATTAGGAAATTAACGATGTGAATTAATTGGGGTTGCTAAAAAAAATCTTAATTCTTAAATGTCTTGAATATATATATATTTTTTAGCCGAAGCAAAAGCATAGAATATATATAATATCCGCATGTTTCACGAGTCTTCTCACAGGATACGTAAGCCATATAAGGAGAGGGAGATTATATATTTTAAATAAAATTGTATTGTACATTTTTAAATTTTACATACATCTTCTGCTCTAAATGAATATTCATTATTCATTATTGATTGATATTAATATATTTTCCAAGTAAGGGCCAAACAAGCTGGTAGAGTTTATAAGTAAGTGCACATTAAAAAAAAATGTTAATTTTGACGAGGCACTTATCGTTTAATTAGAGAGAGTTTGGAGGAGGAGGTGATCGACCAATGATGATGGAAGTGGAAGGAGAAATGTTGAACTTGATAATGGTTTGGACCACAGCAGCAGCAGCAGTATCCTACTGCCACACTATCGCCAAATACTTTATCCCAAATGGCGGCTCTTCAAGATTCGCAGCCATATTCCCCGCCATACTCATCATCCTCCTCCTCCCTCTCCGCCTCACCTCTATCCACTTCGGGGGTCCCTCCGCCTTCATCCTTTCCTGGCTCACCACCTTCAAGCTCCTCCTCTTCTCCTTCGGGAAAGGTCCACTCCACCACCACCTCCCCCTCCGCCACTTCCTCACACTCTCCCTCCTCCCCATCAAATTACAAAACTACCCTCCTCAAACTCAAAAACCATCATCCCTCATCAACTCGGCCTTCACCACAGTGATTGTGGTGTTAGCCGTTCTCATCCCTCTGTACAGTAACAAACAAAGTCTTCATCCAAAGTTCGTTAGGTTCTTGTACAGTCTCCACATGTACATCGGCCTCGAGTTCATCTTCTTCGTCTTTTCCTTCTTCACAAGGAACCTTCTCGGTCTTCACCTGGAGCCGCAGTTCGATCAGCCTTACTTGTCCACGTCATTGCAGGATTTCTGGGGGAAGAGGTGGAACATCATGGTCAACCGCGTCTTGCACCCCACGGTGTACCAGCCCGTAGTGAGTGCCTCCACGCGCCTCCTTGGAAGGACGTGGGCCCCGCTTCCTGGGATACTGGCCACGTTTGCGGTGTCTGCCGCCATGCACGAGCTGGTTTTCTATTACCTAAAACGCGAGAGGCGGGGCGCGTGGGATCCGTATGAGCCCTCGTGGGATGCCATTTGCTTCTTTATGCTTCACGGGGCTTGTTTGGTTTTTGAGGTCCATTCTTCTTTCCTATTTATCACACCTTTTCTTTTACCATAATAGTCACTTTTTTTCCTTATGGGGCCCGCTGATATAATGATTGATGTTAATGTAATATAATTATATACAGGTGGCAGTGAAGAAGATGCTGAGGGCGAGGGAGAGCAAGTGGCGTCTGCCCGGGGTGGTGTCGTGGATGCTGACAGTTGCATTTGTGTACGAGACGTCGCTGCGGCTATTTTTTCCGGCGCTGGAGAGGTGCCGGGTTTATGAAAAGGCAACGGTGGAGCTGAGTGCGGTGATGGAGCTTGGGAAGGAAGTTTATGGGGTTTTGAGGTTTCACTAGAAATGTAGAATGAGATTTGATTGATTGGAAACTGGAAGGTATTTTGGACATGCGCACTTGAGGATCTGCATAGATTTCATTTGATTATTGAAGGAATTGTTTTAGATCCTTCAATTTGTTGTCTCTAATTTTGGATTTTGTTGAAGACATTTGTTGAAAATTAACAAATGCAAAAGTGATAAAAGCATACAATTTTTATAAGTAGTTTCGAATAATATTTAATGCATAAAATTAATAATTTCTATATAAATCTTCATGTCCTAAAAATACATTTTAAAAATTCAAAGATAACAACTTTGGTGTGATATATTCTCTTTGACACACAATGCACAAATCCCACTTTCGCATGCAAGCATTTATCCATAGCAATGTCCATGGCAATCCATTGAAGAGAGCAATGACAAATAGAGTAGTATTGTGCAAACCAAGATATATTTATGCTGCCACAGACTTTATGAGTTTAATATTAGGAGACCCTCTCCAAATTAATGCCTCCCCACTTTTCGATGCCTCATAGTCATAAGGATCTTAAATTCAGTTTTACCCTGAACTACTGTTTCCCCAAAAATTTATATACTACCTTAGCTTCTGGAACTGGTGTACATACCTAGAAGAATAACTTGGTAATATTGGTTCATATGGAGGCAAAGAAGAATGCAATGCGAGTCCAAGTAGAAGCAGTAGTGTTGATGATAATGGTGGTGGTTATGGCTTCCCCTGCACTGAGTTGCACGCCGCCAGATGGTATGGGGTGCAAGGACTGCATAGTGAACCAGATGAAAAATTCTTGTCCCTCATGCACCCCAATTCTGCACTGCATGGCTCGGTGCTTGTGGGATGGGAGTTCAAGGCCCTATTGCATCACAAAGTGCGACTGCAACAAAGGCAGCTACCCTACACTCTCTGACTGCAAGAGATGCATGTACAAGTGCAAGTGCAACTGCCTCAATTAGCACCACCATCACCTCTTTCTACTCCACACCTGCCTAATCAGTAATAACCACACTAGATCTGAAGGTACTACTTAACATGTGAGGGAATAAAAGTTTCTTCACCCTTAAATAATTCGTTTGACTACTAAATTAGGGTGGAAACTCACATGGTGAAGTCGACTGCGCAGGTGAGTATTCACCCTAAATTATTGTCCTTTAAATTAACTAGATAAGCAAATCCAATAGTTGAAGGATGTTGTACTTTGTGAACTATAACATCATATATTGTGTGGTTACAATTTAATCAAATACTATCTTGGTACTTGGTAGTAATTTTAACAGAAGAGAGGCTAATAAGTAATAACACTTAATAAGCCATATATCTATCTATACAAGACAAGCTATTCATTTCACTTGCTAATTAAAGCACATATCTATAGAGACTAAAATATTGATACACAAGCAAGACAGTAAGTACATGTTAAAGGCATGAAATGGAAATTAGGGTTCACGAAGGAACCTTTGAAGGCAGCGGAAGCCAAGATATTCGGCGCAGAATTTGTCCATAGCATCGCCACCTCTCTCCCTGCAAACGCTCTCCTCCATGTCTTCAATCACCTGATCCCAATTCCTAACCAAAAACTCGTCATGACTGTTCCAACAACCCCATTCGTCGAACTTGCACTCCGACACCGAGTCCAGGATCTCCTGGAGGCTCACGATCCGCCGCGTGATCTTCCGGCGAGCTTCCCTCACCGTTGGATCGAATCCGGGGACAGAATCCAGAGTGAGGAGGAGTGACATGAGGGACTCGTTGATGGCGAGCTTCTGGAGTGGGTTGGTGCGGACGGCGTCCACGGTTTCTTGCCGCTGGATTAGGCGCTGGAGGCGGTCGGCCTCGGAGTCGACGGTGGAGATCTTGCGGTAGAGGGTGCGGATGCGGTGGGCGCGGAAGGCGGATTGGATGGTTAGGGCGGCGTTGGAAATTTTGGGTTGGGTAGGGGTAGAAGGGTCATTGTGGTGGGGAACGGTGGTGGTGGAACTGGAAGAAGGGTTCATTGGAATGGGTGCGTTGAGAGTCAGAGATTGCAGAAAACAACACTGGCAGAGATAAAGTTTGTATGTGACCGTTTCTGTGTGCTCAAAAGAGTGAGAAGGAAAATTAATTTATTTTTAGTTTTTTTTTTTCCTTTTCTTTTGGCATTATTTTTAGTTTTGTGGGTGGGTGTCTGTCTGTTTGACTGTGGTCATTTTTTTTTTTTTTCCTTTTTTCGGACAAGGGGGTTCGTTTATTTTCCTCATGCGAAAAGAGCTCTTGTAAGCTCTGTGGTTTCATCTTTATTCTTTAATCTTTAGTAAGGTTTCAGACTCAGTTGTCCCAGTTTTAGGCTTTATTAGTTAGCGAATCTTATTACTTTGGAACGGTAATAGCTGAATGAAGTTAAAGCTGCTCGATCTTCTATTCTTAATCGGAAATGGACATGGTGTTGCAGTACTTTAGTAGTACAATAAAAGGATTTGGAAGAGTTTTATTATGTTGAAGAAGCGTGTTTACAATGTACTTATTTATTTCATCATGGGAAAGTAAATCACAATTCACAACTAAAATCACACATGGATTCACTTGATGACTAAAGAGGAGGCGGCCTACCAGATTGTGCATCTTCAACTAATCTTAGCTGCAGAAAGGCATGCAACAACAAGCGCCCCTCTCAGGGAGTTGATGGAATTATCTTGCCGGAGCACTTCCCAAACCCAATCGTGTAACCGTCTCCCTGCAAAGTAACCAATAACTTTAGCTTATTCTTTATGCAAACTTGCAATCCCAGGGTATCAACACAAGGGTTTGAGAGAGCCAGAGAGAGGGAGAAAAGAAACCTCAATACCGAAAACAAATTGAAAATACCTTGCAATATCCAGTGAAGGTGACTTCATCTCCATCTTCAAGAAATTTTCGGTCTACCCCATTCAATGACAGCGCATTCTGTCCATTCCAGGTTAACTCTAGCAAGCATCCACGGGACTCTTGCTCCTGCAATAAACAACTCCCATTTTAACCAAATCCCATTGCGCAATGTCAAGTAACAATTACACAAAATTTAAAAAGACCCTGCAATGGGGAATCAAAATTCGAGACTCCATAAAATTTTGAGTCTTACAGGACCACTAATTGTCCCTGTTCCAAGGAGATCGCCTGGCCTCAGATTGCAACCATTGATGGTATGGTGGGCAAGCTGTTGAGTCAATGTCCAATATCTGCAGAATAAGAGAGCTACATGAGATGTGTTATTTGGGCTCATTTATTTTATGGATGAACTTTCACAGGTCCGAATAAGCATTTGTCTAGTATGCCTAATTGTGTGTTGTGTACCAAGAAGATATATCAACAAAAACAAGTCAAATTATGCACAAAACAATAGGAACAAATTCCAGTTCTTTCATTTCTTTTCAATCAAGCTAAATAAATATTTGAAATACTGACACTAATTGGAAAGAAACTCTTACAAGTGCTTGAGATTACTCCGTGTAACCACACTTGAGTTCTCATGCTCAACTGGTTTAATGTGAACCTTGAGGCAAGGAGACAATTGTGTAATTTAGAATAATAATACAGTAAGTTTATTACCTAAGAAAAACTATCAATTTAGATCTGAATGTTAAGGGAAGAAATACTATTCAAGCACAAGGATATAAAGGTGCTCTGAAATACCTCAAGTACGACATCGTAGTTTTTGGATACTTTTTCAGTCAGATATGGAAGTGGAGGAGGATCCTGCATTTCACAGAGAACACATTAGATAGTATGCGATGGTTATCAACATGTGATGAATATTACTATATTAGACGTGAGAGGACCAACAATACAGTTCCTACAGTGTTAATCTCCAAAGACAGAAACCAATTACCTGTTTTGGGGCTTCACACGCGAAAGGTTCTAATGCTTCCAGGGTCACAATCCAAGGCGATATTGTTGTTCCTACATAATGTTGATCATCAAAGACCATAATGGAATGTTAACACCACAATAGCAGCTATGAAGTGAAAGTTTTGCATCTTGAAAAAACAACACTTGCAAGATGCAACCATCTATTTAAGATTTAGTTAAAAAGACCCAAACACCCATTTTCCCCTGGTTGTCTTTAAGGATATGTAGTAGTAATTGATTGAAGCTTCATACCGAAATTCTTGCCAAGAAAAGGTCCGAGAGGAACATATTCCCATGCCTGAATATCCCGAGCTGCAAAATATAATTTCTCAAGCTGTCGGCACATTGTTGTCAACTATAAGGAGAATTGACATAAAAAAGAGATAATGAGTATGATAATTACCACTCCAGTCATTCATTAGAACAACACCAAAGATATGATCTTCTGCGTTGTTGATATCCACAGGTTTCCCCAATTCATTTCCAGGTCCAACAATAGTAGCCTGTGAGAAAACCAAGAATTTTTCTTTTAAGAGAAAACAGAAGAAAAGTAATGCAAAAGAACCATGACAGCTCAATTAAAAGGGAAGAATCAAATAGATGAATATCAAATCCAAAGTTTTATATCTTCAAAACAAAAAAATGTACATGTATTTAAAGCATAAAATGGGCAAAAAAAAAATCAACATAGAAAAAATGCTAACCATTTCCAACTCAAAGTCTAGCTTTCGAGTAGGACCGAAGTAAGGTGGAGATCCGGGTGCTGGATGTGCTTGACCTCTGGAATTACCACAAAGTTGCATACATTGTGATTTAGGGTGCAAATCAATTAAAACATGTTATGAATTAAAATTAGCCGAAGCATGGTTTTTCCATTTAAATTTTTTCAATCTTCATGTATATATAAATAACACATGAAGATTACTCTTAAAGTAATTGACATAAAGTTATATCAGCCTACTTGTATTATTCATGACAAAGCTTCCTGTGTTAACCAACACAACTTGGATGGGGTGAAATTTGATAAGTTCAAAAAACATAAGACCTAGAAAATGCAGATTTCTTAAAAAAGTAGCTTAAGCACATCTACTCATAATAGAACAAGTTAGAATTAATTAGCAACAGAACTTCTAACCTTGGTCGAACGATATCAGTTCCAGATATAACAACAGAAGATGCTCGTCCATGATAGGCAACTGGTAGGTGATACCTACAAAACAAGTTCCACATTCTTTTAGTTACAAAGAATTTTTTCCCTGCTGATTTGTAAAAGGCTTCCATTTCAAATGAACATACCAATTTTCTAGGACAGGATTCTGCGGCCCACGAAATATGAGACCACAATTTTTAGTATGATGCAAAGACGAAAAGAAATCAGTGTAGTCTCCAATCTGAACAGGAAGCACCAATTGCACACTGCTCTGAAAATGTATACATCAACAAATCAAAACCATTGAAGAAGTGACAAACATGAATTAGTAAAATAATCAAAACAAGAAACACAATGTGTCATACCATATGAACAAGTGATTTCTCCCTCAAAGTCGCATTGTCCCTCAAGGTTGGCTCAGTTGCTGCATATAACAAAAATGTAATAGATTTATTTTGACATAGGAACCGGCTATTACATAGATACATCAAACTCTTCACTAAAATATAATATACCAAGAAAAAGTTAAAGAATTAAAAAAGTACAAGTAAAGAACAAAGTGAGGTTGTAACTTGTACCAGAAAGGAGCTTTTGAAGAGTAGCACGAGCTTCCTTCCAGGCTGGTCTTCCAAGGGATACAAACTTATTTAGATTAGGCTGTTTCAATTACAATCACAACTTCAGAACCAGTTAGTAGCTAGTAGCTACAGAAGTTCCCAAACTAAGCCTTTTTCAATTTTTTTTTAATTTCTTTTTAAAAAGGAAAAACCTTCGAAAATATGGGGCCAAAAGTGTTCATCCAAATTATCAGGTACATTCCTTGGGTTTCTCCGGTTTCCCAGCAAAGCAAAAAGCTCATGAATTACGATTTCTTAGTGTAAAGTATCGATATCCGAGATTTAATGGAGTACAAATAATTTAGCTCAGCTAACAAATAACCAACTCACTTGAACTAAACCAAACTATGGTAGAAGAAGAAGCACTAAGAACTCGCTAACATAAATCAAGTGTTGAAAGAGTGAAAGTAAACTTCGATTTCATATTTTCGGTGTTTTTCTATGAGAGAGAAGAAAGAGTTGTGTGAACCTGGTGGAAGCAATCAGAGTTATTGAGGAGAGGTCCATTGAAGAGACCAGCAGAAGCGATCTGAGAAAGGTCAAGGACGTAGTCGCCTATGGCTACGCCGGGTCGAGGTGAAGCACCTGGTTGGGGCTTGAAGACACCGTAAGGTAGATTCTGTATGGGGAAATGAGAGTCAGGGTGAACTTCTATGAACGATTTCAAAGCCATCGCGGAAATAGTGAAGATAAAGTTCAGAGAAGAAGATGAAGTAGTTTTGGTAATCCCAAATTCCAAGTCAAAAAGAGCAAAAGAATGAGACGGAAGGAAGGCTTTTGGTTGATGCGATTTTATATAAGACGTAAGAAGAAGATGTGATGAAGGAAATGATGATGCGAAGAATGAGATTACACGTGATGAGAGTGAGAGTAAAGTGATTTAATAGCGGGTTATTTGAAGCGGCAAGTGTTAATTTAGTGGATTAGTGTGTGAGGTTGTTGGGATCAACTTATCAGGAGATGATTAGATGCGTCTATACTCCATCTACCACTCTTCAATATGTCCCTACCTTTTCTAAAAGAAAAAGTTTTGAACACAGTTTATTAGTCAATAAATATTTAATAAGCTTTTTTATTTTATTTTTTTTTACTATTTATTATTTTTTTAATTATACTCGTTGACTTTTTATTAATTCTCTAATTTTCTAACATTACTCTTTGCAAATATCATTTTCACTCAATAAATATATAGAATTATTAGCTTTATACTTAGAAAAAATTAATAAATTATTATTTTTACTTATAAAAATTTTGAAATACCTAGGATTTATCCATTGAAAAATTAATATTTATATGCTTTTTCTGGGAAAAATCATTTTTTATTAATACCTATAATTTTTAAAAAGTCATAATAAGAATGAATTTAACATTTAGCAAAAGAAGGTGTTCTTTCATATCTAATGATCAATACGATAAATTTTAGGGGCAATTTTTAACTTTTATTATTATTAGAAGGAAATCATAGTTGATAATGATTGAGATATCAAATGTGGAGGTGTGTCATATACTATTTAAGGATGAATTAAATAAATAAATAGATATGATATAAAGAAATAGTTAATTATTTAATATACTAAGGCTTTAAATCAAAGAATAATTATAATAGATTTGTAGCTACAAATGAGATATAGATATGTAGTTCATATGCTATTTTTCTTTTTTTATTATAATAGATTTTGAATTTGAGTTTCACCTAAGACATTAAAAAAAATTTATATTTATTTATATAATTTTATATCTAATAAATTCACGTGTTAAACACAAATAATAAAATATATCACAATAAATTTAAATTACAACAAAAAATAATTATTTTATAAAAAATATATAAATATATGAACATCTAATTATTTGTATAATCCATTATTATGGGGTCTTATTGGCTGTGAGTTGGATAAAATTTGTAACTTTAAAAATACTTTTTTTAGATATAAATATAATAAGATATAAGAATATATATATATATATATATATATATATATATATATATATATTTAGAAACACAAATAGAGAAACTTTTGATAATTAATATTAGGAAGAATATTCTTTTTTTTTTTTCTTTTATCACCCATTATTCCTATTGTTCCTCTATTGTTGGTTCCTTAACATTATTCATTTAGAAAATAAATTTATTTATATTAATTTTTAAGTAAATGTTAAAAACAAAATACATTTATTTCAAAACGAATAAATTACATACAACTACAACTGGATAAATTACATACAACTACAACTGATACGAGCCTCTTTTATTAAGCGCCCTTATTAGGAAAACCAAAACTTATAAATAGAAATTTTGATAAAGAGTTAAATATCAGATTGGCCCTGAAATTTGAGATTATGATTAAATTGGCCCCCAAAATTTAAATGTTATCAAATTGATCCATCACTTTTACGATCGTGACTCATATTGGTCCTTTTAAGGTTATCCGTAAAAAAATGCTGATGTAGCTGCTAATTGTTCGAACTCTAATAACACGATATCGTGATCTGTTGGCGTCATTATAGTGCCAAAATGACATCGTTTGAGGCTAAAGGACGTTAAAATCTCTCACACAACATAATAAAAGATAAATTTTAACTTCTTTTACTCTTAAATGACGTCATTTTGATACTTCGCTGACACAGACATATCACGACGTCATTTTATTAGAGTTTAGCGTAGATAATTAACTGTCAAATCAGCGCTTTTTCTTACGGACAATCTTAAAAAGATCAATGTAAGTTATATTCGTAAAAATAGAGAACCAATTTGTTAACGTTTAAATTTTAGAAACCAATTTGATCGTAGCCCTAAATTTTATCTCTTTTGGTAAAGAAAGATGATTAACGAATTGAGCATTGGCTTTATTCGGTGTTGGTAGTGGCGGGTGCGTTGCGTTGGAACTCTGCTATTCGTATTCGAACCTCACCACCTTTCAACTCACCCAAAATCCCATTCATGAAACCCTAGAATCTGTCCCATTCTCATTACCCCTCAATTCTCCCTCCTCTCCATAATCAATCTTTCTTTCTTTTTCTTTTTTGTGTTACCCGTTCATAATGTCGGCAGACCTCGTTCTGAAACCGTCCTGTGGCGGTTGTGGATCGACGACCGACCTTTACGGAAGCAACTGCAAGCACTTGACTTTGTGCTTGAACTGCGGCAAGGCCATGGCACTCAAACGCGCTAAGTGTAACGATTGTGGCGCCACCCTCACTCGCTTGATTCGAGTTTGATTTCTCTCCTTCTCTTATTCCCCTTGTATAATATCCCTACCCCTTAGCTTTCTTGCTGTTACTAAATTCTACTGCTTTTTGGAATTCTAAATTCCATTATGTGCTAGTTGTTTTTATCGTGATTTATAGGTATTTTGTTTTAGCTGATTTTGCTGGATTTTTTTTTTTTGGTAGTGTAGGGCTATTGTTGTTGTTGGTTTTAGGTTGTGGAGGTTTTGATTACATGGGTGTGTTTGTGACAGGAATATAATGTTCGTTCGAGTTCTAGCAGTGACAAAAACTACTTTATTGGGAGATTCATGTCTGGGTTGCCAGACTTTTCGAAGAAGAAAAGCGCCGAGAACAAGTGGTCTTTGCAGAAAGAAGGGCTCCAGAACCGCCAGATTACTGATT
>JASCZI010030216.1:214436-233079 GCA_036250425.1 Stylosanthes scabra
TTATGATTTTTGTCTATACTTTTATTATTGCTTCTTTGGTTGCTTTTATGAGTTATTTTTGTATGGCTTCTAAGCACCATGTTTCATAGAGGAAATGGCCAATTAGAGGTTGTAAACTTGTAAATGCTTCTTAAAACCATGTTTTCTTGTGCCTTCTAATGGATTCTTGAGTTGCTAAGTATATGGTTGTTGATGATGCTAAAATGTGGTTATATTAAGCTAGGAAGGATGGGATTGATTGCGGTGGTGTATAATTTCTTATTGTGCTATGCAGGAGAAGTACAAGAACAAGCCTTGGCTCCTGGAGGATGAAACGGGTCAATCCCAGTACCAGGGTCATCTAGAGGGTGCACAATCATCTTCATATTACCTGCTTATGATGGAAAAGAAGGAGTTTACCGCTATCCCTGCTGGTTCTTGGTATTTTTGCTGTGCTAGAAGTTTCCTATAGTTTTTCTTTCTTTAAATTTTCTATTTTCATTACCAGTCATAGGAAGGAGGCATATGTGTAATATGCCATGTTTGGTTTTTTAGGTACAACTTTAACAAGGTTGCACAGTATAAACAATTGACTTTGGAGGAAGCAGAAGAGAAGATAAGGAATAGAAAGAAAACTGCAGATGGATATCAAAGATGGATGATGAAAGCGGCAAATAATGGGGCTGCTGCATTCGGGGAACATGGGAAGTTAGATGACAAGGAAAGCAACACAGGTGGTGGTGGAGGAAGAAGCCGGAAAAAAACTAACGAGGATGATGAAGGTCCGGGCTCAGATAAAGGAGAGGAGGATGAAGAGGAGGAAGCAGAAAGGAAGAATAGACTTGGACTTAATAAAAGAGATGGTGATGATGATGATGATGAAGGTCTAAGGGGTGGAGACCTTGATCTAGACGACGATGATGTTGAGAAGGGTGAGCATCTTGCCTTGTTTGCTCATTATATCTTCTGATTAGAATAGTGATGATTTGTGAAGGTCATATCATATGATTTTATATCTCCATTTAGTTTATGAAGAGGCTTGGCTGTTGTGTCAAGAAAACATCAATCAGTTTGCATGTAATTCTAGGTGAACCATAATGCACGGAATAGCCTAAGAATAAAGCGACTAATTATGAAACCTTAAATGTCGGAGCATGAATTTTTCCTATACAACAACAACAACAACAACAAAGCTTTGTCTCACTAGGTGGGGTCGGCTACATGAATCAAACGACGCCATTGATCAAATGTCGGAGCATGAATTTTTCCTATACCCGAACTTAAAAAGTCCATTCATGAACAGCTGCAGGTTTAGTCCAATAACAGTGTTGATTTTAAAGCCATTCCATATTAGTTTGATATTGATCTATACACTTGACTCATTGGAATACTATACAAAGAGTGATTATATTCTGCTTTAATTTTAATCTTCTTCTTTTTTTGGTGGAAAAATAACTCCCTTCTGCAGCCACTTTCGGCATAGCCATTAGGAACCAAAATATTTATCTTTTGGTATGAATTAAATCTAGAAAGCATTAATAGATGGTTTATTTAGGCATGGAATTCATAAGCTAATTGGTTTGTTATTCAAAACTTACAGAACAGTAAATTATGCTTATCATTCTTTCTCCTGTGTATACAGGTGATGATTGGGAGCATGAAGAGATTTTCACTGATGATGATGAAGCTGTAGGCAATGATCCCGAGGAAAGGGAAGATTTGGCTCCTGAAGTTCCTGCTCCTCCTGAAATCAAGCAGGTTAGTCTCCATCTACACTAACACTTTTGAGCAGTGACCTGGAAGTTGGATGTCTAATTGTGAGTTGTGACCTGGGGACATAAGTTCCTTGTAGCATATTTGGGAATTCTTTCTTGAATTATTTTCTAATTTGTGCGCAGGATGAAGAGGAAGAAGACGAAGATAATGAAGAGGGGAAAGGTCTGAGTAAATCTGGCAAAGAGTTGAAGGAGTTGCTAGGGCGAGCAAGTGGTATGAATGAATCCGATGCAGAGGAGGATGATGATGACGATGACGATGACGATGTATGGCCTTTGTTCCTTCTTTTAATTTTGGATGATGTCACTAGGGTGAAAGAAAAGTATAGTTTCATGCAAACTACTTGTTATGATGAGTGAGGGACATATATCATTTTGCATTTTCTGTAACTTCTCTACATGGGAAGTGGCTGATTATTTTTGTTTCCTTGGAGTTTGTGAAAACCTCAGATTTATAGTTGAACTATAAGCTCTTTTTATCCACTTATGTCTCACATTCCTTTGTCCAGATGGATGATGAGGTCGGCACTCCTCCTGTGACTGCTATGAAGCAGAAGGATGTACCTAAACCCAAAGAAGAACCTGTTGACAACAGCCCTTCAAAACCTGCAATGGCAGGGGCAACTCGTGGAGCACCTTCTACTTCGAAGTCTTCAAAGGGAAAGAGAAAAGCACCCGAGGAAGCAAAACCATCTAATGCTGCAACACTAAAGAAGGTTAAGCCTGAAAATGTAAGTCCTTGCTTTTTGTGAGCTAGCTTGATTATCAGGGCCCCTCTATCATAGTTACTACTCTACTTTGGATTTTTGAAAAATGTAATGGATAACTTTTGAAAATAACTTAGAGTTGAGCAATTAAATTGGCCTTCAGCTTATTCAGGAAAGCTGTTTTATGCTAATTATCAAAGCTGAGGCTCTTTAATTTAAATGGACTAGAACCCCTCTAAAATGAGATTTCTTGTAAAGTGAAAAGGTGTGGGACTACAGGCCCTTAGATAAATGCTTGCATTATTTGTCCCTATGAGAATAATCAAAAGTTGATAACCCCACTCTTTCTAACTTCTCATAGTTTCATACCTTAGCTTGGAAGCACTTCCATTCAATGCATAAACACAATATGGCTTCTGCTTTGTATTAAGTATTTTTGAAAGGCTATCCATATAGCTGATTCCACCTAGTGGGATAAGGCTTTATTGTTGTTGTTTAATTTATTGGTGGATTACAAGAGGAACTTAGGATTATTACTATTGAATTTTCTTTGTTATCTTATTGACTCAGGAATCAAAATCATCTGTTAAAGATATACATGGGACTACTTCTAAAAGCAATGCATCTGCAAAAGGTACAGCTCCACCACCACCACCATCATCGTCGTCGTCAAAAGCTGGGTCTTCTACTGCAGCTTCTGGACCTGTGAGTGAAGAAGAAATTAGAGCTGTGTTAAAGCAAAAGACTCCAGTAACCACACAGGATCTTGTAGCTAAATTTAAGGCAAGACTAAGATGTAAAGAGGTAAGCTCTACTTTTGGCTAATATGCCTTTGTCCTCAGTTTAAGCTTTGGTTATATTGGCTTAATTATTCCTACAATACTTCTGTGAAGTTACTTTGGACTGTTGGTATTCTGGCCAGTTCAGTTTTTGAAGGTTTCTGCCACTTTTCTATCTGCAGGATAAGGATGCATTTGCAGAGATCCTGAAGAGAATATCTAAAATACAGAAGACTAATGGATCCAATTATGTTATCCTGAGAGATAAGTGAAAATGAACTGCCCCAGCTATTGACTGTGGTTGATGATGCAGCATTCAAAGGGGGGAAAATGGGTCCAGTTATGTTATCCTGAGAGATAGATGTAAATGTATTAGCGCAATAATTGGCTGTGATTGATGAAGCTTCATATATAAAACAAAAGAACACTTAATATGCCTTGTATATTCTATCGATCGAAGTTTTTTTTTTTCTTTCTAAATTAACACTCCCACAAGGGTTCTTTCCCGTGACTAGGAATATTAAAAAATAATAAATCAGAAAACAATAAATTTTAATTATTGTGCACCCTAAAGATATCCACTATTCATTTGCCATGTTTCCATTGTCCTCATCATATGACGTTGATTAAGCAGGTGAATTGAATTTGCTAGCAAACTATGGACAAAGAAGAAACCAGTATATTATACGGTACATAGATTTTAAATTAAATTAACACCTTCCCTTAAAAAAATAATAAATTAACACCTTAAGTAAAAATTGAAGTGTTAGCCAGTATTAAAGGGTTTAAACAGCATCCAGTTTTACCGTAAATATAGAATTGTGTATTTGTATATAAAAAAAAAAAAAAAAGAAGAAAGGTTTTAGCAAACATCTATTGTGGAATTGTGGAGATGGTGGCTCGAACTAATCAAGAGCTTAAGACAGAGAATACATGGCAAAGAAGCTATCTTGAATGTAGCTCATCTCATATGGCAAATATGGAAAAGCCGTAATGAGTTCATCTTTGAAGGACGCCCAAGCTCTCCTCAAATTATTCTCACGGCTGCAAGGAAACTAATGAAAGAAGATAGAAATGTTAGAAGTAATTAAACATTCATTTATTTTTTGGTTGTTTTTCTAAGTATTGTTAATTTGGGAATGCCCATTACGGTTGGAACTGCCTCAGCCCGCCAAAGAGCGGACTCCTATATGATATGCCATTTACCACCTTTGAGAAATGATTGCGTATATTTTGGTAAATATTATTTCGGAGCTCATAAATACTTGTAAAATATGAAATAACATATGATATCAAATTTTTTATTAAAAAAAAAACACATTTTTCTATATTAGAAATGATCTAACTATTATAATACACTCGAAGAACTATATTACTTTCCATATTAACTTTAGAGATTGTAAACTCTTGACAAAATTCACACCACTTTGATAAGTATTTATATTAAAAAAAATAATTTTCAAATTAATTTTCGCATGGTGCGAAAATTCCAAAAAGCAACTCCTAAAAGGTTTTTTGCACCATGCGAAAAATAGATTTACCATGTTCAGAATAAACACACATATGTCATATGAATAATGTTAGGTAATTTAAAAAAATTCAGCCAAAAACTTAAATTGGATGTTTTATTTCTTTATATTTCAGATGTTCTGTTTATAGATTTTGGATATTCTTTTGGTTGATTATTGATTGTTTAGGTTTTGAATGTTTTGTTTCTTTTATGTTGAAAGTTCTATAAACTATGATTACAAATGTTCTATTTTTTGTTAGTTGATTTATTGGTTAGAAAAATATTTGCTACTCTATTTGATATTCACTAGGGCGTCAAAATGGGCCAAACCCGTCGGGCCAGCCCGTTTATCTGTCTAAACGGACGATCTTTTGTCTTTGAGCCTGGACCGTTTAAAATTCGGGCTTAAATGAGCTAACCCGTTTAACCCGGAAAAATACGAGCTTAAACGGGCTGTCCGTTTATTTAATTTGTTTTAAATTTTTTTATAAAAATAGCATTTTTTCCTATATTTTATCTTACTCAATTCGAAAACTCGACCCATCAACGAAAAACTTCATTTTTTATATAATTTTTTTACTAAAAAATATATTTTTTGTCAAAAGTAATTTTTTTAATTAAAAATTAAATTATTTATTTATTTTTTTAAAAAATAATTAATTAATTAATTAAACGGGCTAGCCTGTTTATCCTTCGGACGGGTTATAAATGAGCCAGACTAAAAAATTTTCAACCCATATAAAACCAGGCTAAACGGACTAACTCGTTTAACACGGATACTAAACGGCTCGGGCTAAATGTTAGGCCGAACGCTTCGACAACCCTAATATTCACATCCATCCACTATAATAAATTTTCAGCCTATTTTTGCTTGCAATTTCATAATTCCTCAAATTCCGCAAAAATTAAAAGAAACATTGCCTATCACAACCCCATTACCTCAGCTGCAAATCTCCAGAGCCATTGACTGACAACGCCATGGGCAAGATCGCAAGGGCACCGCGTTGGCAGCGGTCGCCATTCCATAGAGTTCCAGAGGATGTGGTGGTTGAAATCCTGGTGCGTGTTCCAGCGACGTGTGTGGTTCATTTAAAGAGAGTGTGTAGGTCATGGAGAATCCTAATCTCGAGACCCGAATTCGTCCAATACCACTTTGACCCGATTTCGGAATAATGTCCGCCATTGGTGTGTTGAGGAACTGCCTTTCTTTTTGCTTGGACCACAAGAAAACCCATTGGGCTGTGTGGCTTCTCAATAACCAATCTTGGACTAAATTAGCCATGGTAACCAAAAACTCCATTTCCACTGTTCATGATGGAATTTGTTTACGGCCCGTGTATATAATCGAGGATGATGTTCTTCTGGCGATCGGCCCAGACCGAAAGTTACATTTGGTTTACTTAAATGATGGGAGGATGGTTTCTCTGATGATTTACAGGTCCAGCGATGACGCAGTAGAAAGCCCTATGTCTCCGGAAGTTGGAGGAATGACTGGTTTTGTTTATTATCCAAGCTTGGTTTCACCATTAGGAATGGTTCATTTTAATCCTACTTCTTTGACCTTTAGATGAAGGCTTTGCTATACAATCTCTAGGTTCATTCTTTGGCTTTTTAAGATTTTGGTTTTGTTAGCGTACTCTCAGCTAGCGTACTCTCAGCTGCCTTACGGGAGTATGCATATTTTTAAATTATAATATGTTTGGTAAACTTAATTCTATTGTATCGAGTATGCATATTTTTAAATTATAATATGTATTTTTAAATTATAATATGTTTGGTGAACTTAATTCTATTGTATCGGGAGAATTGAAATTCTTTTTCTGTGCTGCAAATGTTTGACATGACATAATTCACTTGATTAACATTCATCTAGTCCAACTTCTGTTTATATTTTAATAGTAATGAACAAACAAAAGTTGGAAACATCTAACTAAATATATAGCTTACAGCACTTTGTAATAATAAATTAAAGAAGAAAAAGACGGAAAAGTCTCTAGAAACATTTCCTTCTGTGTTGAAGTCATTAGAATTTTTTGGCACTAGTCAAAAACACTACTTTAATTTAGACAAAAATCAGGTCCTCACTTAGGGTCGAGATCAAATTCAGGTACAAATGTGTGAAAATAACAGGGACGAAATGAAGAAATGAAGATGAGTGATTTTTATGCTCTAGCAAGCTTGTTTTTATAGGGGAGGGGATGTTGGATTAATGGCTGTGTATCTCCTTTGTATTCTAATTAGTTCCTCTTTTAGATATTCAGATAATATCTTTCTTTAATTGCAACTTGATCTTAGAAGAATGAAAGCAACTGGTCCAAATTCCAGTCTCAAACAGTCATTGAGCTTAGTGGCAAGGCTAATCACCTGACTAAACACTTTATGCACCTCTACATGCAATTTCAAACCTAATTTTTTGCATTCTACATAATTTTCTTTTTTCTTTCTTTTTTTTTCCTTGCCATTCTAAGTCATTAAATGTTGCTTGGCTCAGAAGTCATCAAAGTCTTTGTAGAAAGTAGAAACTTCTATTGCAGGCTTTTAGCTAAATAAGTCTTACTCTTACATATTTGTTTGATTCCTATTTGTTTTTGTTGCTTTTTTCAGTTTGTTGATGATGACAATAATTGTAAAACATTGTTTTCTTGGTACGTACTTGGTAGTAGTAACGGATGTGGGACTGAATGTGATGTTAAAATTAAGCTAATTAAAAAGTAAAATGCTTAGCTTATAACCACTTCAATTTCTTAAGATTCTACGTGAAATCAAACTATATAAAAATAGTTCATAATATGATATTTACATGTTAATGTCATGTGAGTATCTCCTTATAAATATCATATAACATCTTTATTATATTTTGTATTCACTCTTGTTCAAATTAATTATATTTTTAATTATGGAAATAAATATTAAATTTTATTAAACATTTTCAAATTAAAAAAATAAAAATACATGTTATAATTAGACTTTTTTACTACAATGCGCATGGAAAATTTTTTATTTCCAAAATGCGCATGCCTTGTTTTAATTTTTAATTTACGCATTCATCAACTCCCCGTTCCCACCAAGAGATGGATTCCTTCTTTATTTCGCCGCCATCAAGGGTGATATGCCCTTCTGCTACGCCTGCCACCATTTCAATTGCGCAAGGAGTGAAATGGTGGCAAAATGTGATGCCTCCATTTCTCTGTGCTTCAGGCGACGTGGGCATTGAATTGCCTAAAATCAATTTGATGACTAGTGTGGGTAGTTTGTTACATTGGTTTTTCCTATTTAATAATTTAAAACTTTATTTGTAGACAATTTCATCCATCTCTCTCAATTATATGATATCCGTTACACATAAACTTTAAAATAATTAATTCAATTTTCATAGTTAAAAAAATAAGTTAATTTTCATATATTGTCAGTGTAAAATAGTTTTACACATATGTCTAATCAGGTGTTACAATATCATCAAAAGCAATTAATTTTCAAACTCACAACTTTTAAAGCCATATAAATTAGGGGTGTTCGCGGTGGGATTTGGTTCGATTTTGAATAAAAAATTCATCTGATCCGAATACTAATTTTACTTGCGGTACGGTTTGGACTGGATAATTTTTTCCGGGCAATCCAATCCAATCTGATCCAATTTAAAGCGGTTTAGATTAGATTGAATTTATGGTTTTATAAATTTTAAAAACATAGTTAAAAATACACAATAAGTCTACATTCGAATATTAAATAATTAACAATAACATGATAAATCTTAATGGTATTTAAAAAAAATCAACAATAACATAATAATAGAAGCAAAATTATAAATTGATTAAAATAAGTAAATAGATAAATTTCATTTTAAATTTATAAAATGTTCACTACATAATAATATAAAAATGTATAACATTGAAGATATTATAAGTAAATTTTTAAATTTAAAAGTAAAATAATACTATTATATCACATTATATGGTTTGGATTGGATTTGATTGGTTTGGTTTTGAGAAGTAGATCCGATCCAATTCATACGGTTCGTCAATTCCAAATCCAATCAAATCCAAATTAGTGCGGTTTTAATCGGTTTTGATTTGGTTTGGATTGATGTGCGGTTTAATTTAGATCGGTTTGAATTTGAACACCCCTAAATTATAAATGCATGAATCTGATTGGATGACTGTTTAAAACTTTTTACACCGTCAATGCATCAAAATTAAACTCTAAAAAAAATTTTAAAATATTTATCAAATACTAAATATAGTAAAGAGAAAACTTCTTCATGTTTTCTCTAACTTTGATTCTTTAAATTTTAAAAACATGGTATAATATAACCTATAAATCTTCTCAAACTTATCACAATTTAATTTGGGGTACTTTATTTATTTGTACTAAATTTCCTTATAACATGATTTTTCTTTATTTTTTTAACTTAATTAGTCATAGAATACTTGGATTCTTAAAAAAAAAATAAAATCATTTGATAGCTTTAGGTTTCTACTTCCTTTGGATACCATTATATTTATCTTTTATTATTCTTTTAACACAAAAAAATAATGACTGGATATCCTTATTAGTATTTTTTTTATTTATTTATTTATAGGTACTTTTACTTATTAGGGTAAATAATACGTAGAATGTAACTCTTTTGTTTAATCAATAATAAAGCATTATATTTAAAATTTTTATTGAATAATTTTAACAATATTTGAATTACATTGAAAATTTGATTGAATAATAAAAAATATTTTAGCAAATATCACCATTATATTACTTTGAATTATTCTCTTTGTATGAACATCATTTTGAAACCAAAATTCTCTTGCATGTCCATGTCGCCTGAAGAGAAATGGAGGGATCATATTTTGCCACCATTTCACTCTTGGCGCAGGTTAAATGGTGGTAGGCGCAGCAGAAGGGCATGTCACCCTTGGCGGCAGCGAAATGAAGAAGGAATTCATCTTTCTGGTGGGGACGGCGAATTGGTAGATGCATAAATTGAAAATTAAAACAAGTCATACGCATTTTGGAAAATAAAGAATTTTTTCTGCGCGTTAAAGTAAAAAAGCCGTTATAATTATAACATATTTTCTCTTTTTATAATTATATGATATATTTTTTTAATAAACAGTTGAAGCATATAACAAGTATATACTAATTAATAAATCATTGAAATCCAAAACTAATACTTAATTTAATACATAAATAAAATAAAATAACACTTTGTCACTCTGTATAGATGAAGGTCACTGGTCAACCATTACAATTTTTTTTTTTACATAATATCTATCATTTGAAACAAAATAACCAACAAAAGTTGAATAAACAGAACATGTATGTGGTTGCTTGCTTGTACCACCAAGCTAAGCAAAGAAGATGATGACAAATAACATGAGCATAAGAATTGTTTCATGAGAACAATGATAAGAGGGAGAATAAGCAGAAGAAGGGGAAGAGGGTGCAGCAGCCTCAACTACTACTTTGGTGATTGGTGTTGGTGGTGCATGATGATGATGATCCTTGGGAAGAACGTGAAGGTGTAGCTTAAGACCATTCTTGCAGTTTTGAAAGTCCGTGCTGGCGAAGTACCTGATCCCTTCCCTCCCAAGTGGTACAGTATGGAGTCCCTCTGTGTACATCTTGATAGGGTTCCTCACATCACATGCTTCAAATTCTTCTCTGCTTTTCACCTCAGCTATTAGTCCCTGTGCCACTGAGTATGTGAACCCTGCCCCATTTTGGCACGTGCCACACAAAATTTACACCATCATTCTATAAGATCATTTTTAATTAATTTTTCTCATTGTTTGGCATATATCAGCTAAAAGACACAAAGTAGAGGTCCCCCAGTCTTCAATCGCAAGCCATGAAAAATGAATAGGAAGCTTCGAACAGATTCAGAATCATACAAACTAAAATGAAAAAGAACAAAATCCTGGCCCCAGGTAATAATACAAAACAGTTTTTTTTTTTTTTTCACATCATATCACAAGTTCAAAACTAAGCAAGGAGAGTAGTGCAGATATTTTGACATTAAAAGAGTTGTCTATGAACATTGAACATCCAACCAAATCCAATATTGGAAAACTTTTATCATGTTTTAAATTAATTTTAAGAGTCTAATTTTAATTTACCGAATGGTAAAATATTTTACACATAGTCATAAAATTACAACTGTTTTTATGATTAATTACGGATGAATGATAAAAGAAATTATTTTTTTCAGATGTGACGTTATGTGATAAAATGCATATATAAACATCTATAGAGCAAATTATTTTCTTAACAAATTAAATAAGGGACAAACATAGGTGAATAACGAGTAGAAATGATACAAGTCTTGAAATATTGATAGAGCAAATTAAATAAAGCAAAGTAGAAAAATAATGTAAAGAGATGGAAGTTAGAAGCTAAGCTTACAGATTTGGTCTCCGACGGTGAAGAGCCTTTGATTAGACCATGAAAGGAGGTCAGAATCGGGATCCCAGCCGCGATCACCTCCAACGACATGGTGCACCTCCGCCAATGTCACCACAGCAAAAGCAACAACAAGAACAGCAACATAATACATTCCCCGGATTCCACTACTACTACTCATTTTCCCTCAAAACTCAGAAGAAGAAAAGTGAAGAGTATATTAAGGTGTGATCACTTTCCGGAGAGGGTAGGTAAAGATGGAAGAATGGTAGTTACGTTAGTGAGGAATAATGTTGATGGATGCTACCTTCATTTCACATAATCACACTTCTATCCGATTGTCAATAATATTCTCATCTATATATTCCCTTCTACGCTCTCTTTGCTATTTAAATGGATGTATTATATATTCAAAATATAATATTCTTTTATTATTATTATTATTATCTCACTTCATAATTGGTCAATGCTAATTGCTAACAGTATAACAGTAGTTTATGTTTTTTTTTTTTTTACTTGGAAATTTTTTTTGGTATTACATATACTATAGATGGGTTGCATCTGTTTAATATGTTTGGACCTTTTTTTTTATTGGTATTCAATATATTTGGACCTTATATATGGCAAGTAAGCTTCAGACCCAACAAAATAACAAATCATGGAGGCCCTATTCAAACCATTGCTTTTTCTATGGATACTAGCTTATTAAAAACAGGTTTATTAAGAACAAAAACTGTCAATACCAAAAAAAAAAAAGAACAAAAATTGTTAACGCCAAACCCTTTCTTAGCTACAGTCGCACATGTGGCCTTAGTCAACTATAATGTTGCAGCTAATTTTTTATTTATGCAACCGAAAACTTTGTCAAACTAAAATCAATTACAACTAGGATATTTAATATTTAGTTAAATCTACACTTTAGAGCCAATGAGTTGTGATTCCTACATAAAATCTACACTTGAATCATTGCCAACAATATATCACATTTTTTTAAGGAGGGTAACGTTCTTTCAGAGTTATATTAAAACCAGAACTGAGATACCGCAGCCTATTATATATGTGCTGAGGCCTGAGTGTAAACCTAAATAACACAATTTGGAGCTAAGCATTTTGACTTTTGACTTTTTGAGGACCAACTGGAAAGCAAAGCATCTTATACTAAGAGCCACTTTCACTATGAAAGAATGATAATACTATTTTAAATATATAATTAATTTATGTATATTATACAAATTCGCACATATTGTTTAGCAATACAAAAAATATAAACATGTAGTATTACTGTAAAATTAAATGTCATTGTCTGTACTATATGTATTTGAGGGTTTGGAATTGAACTCATGCTTTTAATATTAGAATTAATTAATCTTCAGCTCCAAACATAATGTAGCATTTCTAGATATACTAAACACTAAAGCAAAACTGAATAGTAAAAAGAAAGTTAAAATCATATTAAGATACACACTAAAAAATGTTAAGCAGGTCTCTGATGGTGTGGGTTGTGTTGTTTGTTTTGAGTTAGTGAGACTGTCTTGCCTTTTGTATTGTCACTTTCTGCTACAATTTGAAAATTGATAAGATATTATATATGTTTATTCTATCACTTGAAAGGTAGTTAAAAGTTGTGGTTATTGGTTAACATGTGATTCATTATAGAAAATACAAAATTATTGCACACAATATAGATAAAGATACAATTAAAAAAAATGTTCTTGTTCTTGCTTTATTATCTTCAATATATTCTCTCCCCTCAAAATATTTTTTTTTTGGACTTGCCTCAGTATATGTTTGTGTTTGACAATTACTCCACCAAACATGATTTACAGATTTGAGGGCTTAGCTTAGAGCATAGAATGGGAAATTTCCTGAATTGGCTTCACTTCCGTGCTGGAGTATTATGTTATTTTATGCATGTAATATAAGGTAATTATGAAACTTTGAACCATTAATTGTACATGTGCAATGCACTACTGTTTTCCACCCCGCATTTATATTTTGACAAAAATTCTACCTTGATCTTATCGCTCCTTCTTCCATTTTGGATTCCCAAAACTTTGTAGCTCTCTAATATTCACCACTTATCTTAAATATTCTTAAATATTTTTATTATTATATAAACTCAAAAATTAAATTAAATATTTCTAATATATATCCTAAAATTGTAAAGAATAACAATTTTCATTTATTAAAGTAAAATAAAGTACTTTGAGATATATTTTTTAAGGAAAAAAAGTGGAGAATATTGATCTAAGCTAGAAAAGAGTGTGAAATTGATAAAAGCTATGTAAAAATATTATTAAAACTTTATGCTATCAACCATAAATTAAAGATTAGAATAAAGCTTCTAGCACATTAAAGAGTTCACACACACATATTTAAACTATAGGAGTAATAGGGTTTTTTTTATATATATAAATAAAATTAAATTGTTATTTCCCCAAATAGATAAATCTATGTATATTTATTTTTTTTGTCTTGTGTGTAATGCCGCTAGGTTAACTGACATCAACGTTTTGAGCGAGCGCCGCTGGATTTTCTAGCGTTACTCTGCTCCGTTGTCAGCGCCGGTTCGTCATTCGAGGGAGAGAGGGTGCCGCTAGGTTTATTGGCGTGACTGGGCTGATCTGGTGACACTGGATGATATGGCAGCACGGGCCAATCGAATGCCACTAGAAAATGCAGCAGCATTGGTAAACACCTATAATAGGTGCATGAACAGCACCCTAAAAACCTATAATACGATCGATTATTATATACATTTAAGTAAATTCATGCACACCTAATACCTATTATTATGTCATTTCTAATATCATCAACTACTCAAAAGAACTAAATTCATGCAGTACAGATTAACAAGTATGCATAACATTCATATGTTGAAGCATCATGCTTGCTTCTATGCTCACTGCAGTAGTATTTCCATATTCTTCCGTTCCACCCAGCGTGTTCATTTATAGCTTAGTACTCTCATATCCTCTTCTCCTCAAATTTCTTCTTTGTGTCTTTGTACTCCACAATGCAATTTTGAAACATTTGTCTCATTTCAATGACTTATTCCTAAGCCCCCTTGTTTCCCAATTAGTCCTTGTGTTCCCATTAATCCACTCCACAATTATCTTGTTGTCTAACACCAACACCGTTTCTTCTTCTTTGATCCCCACCTCCTCCCATAAAAACTGTAATGCATCCTCTAATCCCACTAACAGCTCTTCTCCTCCATTTTTCCCTCCACTAGACTACCTCTCAAACATATTAGCTTCCCCTTAGTATTGATAAGATCATATGCATTTATATCTGATAAATATACTAAATATCATACTCGTATTATAGGCCTTTAGGAAACTGTCCATGCACGTATTATAGGTCTTTACCAATATCGCTGCATTTTCTAGTGACATTCGATTGGCCCAGTGCCGTCATATCATCCAGTGTCAGCAGATCAGCCCAGTCACGCCAATAAATCCAGTGGCACCCCCTCTCCCTCGAATGACGAACCGGCGCTGATAACGGAACAGGGTAATGCTAGAAAACTCAGCGGCACTCATTCAAAACGTTGACGCCAGTTAACCTAGCAACATTACACACAGGACACAAAAAAGTAAATATACATAGATTAATTTATTTGGAGAAATAACAATTTATTTTATTTATATAAAAAAAAACCGGAGTAATAGGACTTAGCTTCTCTAGGTGGGAAAAAAACCCCAAAAATTACAAAAGTTCGTTTTAGTACTAATCTTTCTGCTGCATATATAAAAATGAAATAATTTGAAACAACAAATAAATGAATAATAAAATTTAATATAATAATTTCCAAATTAAGTCATTTATATTTTTCGTTTTATTCTAAAATTGATTGACTTCTTGGGGTCTCAGACATTATCATTGCCATTAGAATTTAGAAATAGTCTAGACTCCAGTAATGAGAATTTAAATGACATGTATAATGAGTCTTCTTTCATAAAAAAAATACGAATTTATTCTAAAACTAAAATAAGATAGTTTATCCAAAAAAGAAAGGCGCATGTGAAGGGAGGTAATTAGGTTAATCCATGCTTAATGTTTGTTAATTGGGGCAGAATCTGAAGGTTGTAATCCAATGCAATAAAGAAAGGAAGCATACGAACCCTCAATTCCAAGCCATCCTAGAAACGAATCTCCTCCTCCACAATTTCAACCATTTATCTCCTCTATTATTCCTTTTTTCTTTTTCCCTAAACCTGGGCCAGAAATATATTCCCTAATAATACAATACAATAATTCTATGTTATTTTTATATCTACGTTTATCATTACATTATAATGAGATTTTTTTTTTTAATGGATTTCAAATTTAAAATGTTGGGGAAGAGAAAATTTAACAAAATAGTTTGCCCCAACTGAACTAATCCAATTGATATAACGAGACTTATTTTTTGATATCTAACTTCCATTTTTTTTTTACGGTTATACTATTAACCACCACCATTTTTGTCAATTCATTTTTGGGGATAAAACTGCAAAAATTGAAGATAATTTATTCAAGCCACTACCCAATACCCACCACTACAATACAGAGGCGAAACACAAGCCAAAACAGACAGTCAGTTAACCCATTTTCACCCCCCTCTCACATACACGTCCACATATATCAACCAATTATCGAATCCCATCTCATTAATCTAATTTTTTTAACAATAATTCTAAATATATATTTATTTTATCTAACTAAATTTTTTTATTATATATTAAATAAAAAATTATTTTAATATTAAATAAAAAATTATTTTGATATTATTTTTGTATTATTTGACACCAAAATAATATTCTATTTAACATAAAATTAATTAATATGATTGAACTTAATTGATTAAAATAAATCTACATATAAAATTATCGTTTTTAATTTACTTTATACTCTTAGATTTTATTAGCAAAAAATTGCATAATGTCGTAAGTATATCATTTTAAAATTAATAAATAAAACTCTGATGATAAAAACACTAATAAGAGGATAAATAAACAAACACGAGAGTGAAGAGTCAAATATTTTTCTTGATACAATGAAAAGAAATACATTTTAAACAAAAAAATATTTATATTATGTAATAAAAAATAGTTAAATAGGAATTTGATTTAATTAAAAAGGAGTAAAGGAGTGTGAGAAATAATTTGATATTGTTTTGAGCGTGGTGTTATTGAGTTTGACAACAAAGAAATTCTGGTCTTCACTTTTCTCGTTAACAAAAAAGCTTCACCGTTTTGGCGTGCTTTCGTCTTTATTCTCTTCTCTTCTCTTCTCTTTGCCCCTTCCCCCCTCCTCTATTATTCTTCACTCTTCACATTCTCTTCTTCTTCTTCTCTCTCACAGCGTCTTCTTCGCTCACCATCATCACAAGTCACAACCCAACCAGGTTTCATGCTTTTTGCCATCTCACTATCCCCCTATTACTTACTTATCTTCTATTTCTATGTCTCTTTGTTTTCATTTCCGTTTTTCCTTTTTGGATTCTTGATTTTTCAACTCTGCTTTGTTGTAATTTTCAACTCTCGTATAGGTTTAACTGGAATGAACTGTTTCTGATTTTGAATCTGATTCTTCTTTTCGTGCTTCACCAAGCACCTTTATTTAATCTTCGAGATTCGTCACTCTCAAAGCTTTCAGTTTATTATGTATAATTTTATTATATAAATAAGGGAAAGGTAGGAAATTTTAGTTGTGCATTATTAACTTGTATTTTTGTCTGTGGTATGGATGTGTGATATAAGTGGAAAAAGGCTTTGTGCAAAATCTTTTGCAATCATGGAGTAGTTGAGTGATGCATATAGGATATGGAAAGTTCAAAGCCAGTGACTTTATGGAAGTTCAAGCGTGTGGGGCTGGAGTAGGTCTCATCATTTGAATGGAAAGGGGAGTTTCTGATTAGGGATCAATACTTTGTAGTTCCTGAAAGTGTGGCATTCCTCAAAATTAGGAAGTTAATAGATATAGATGCACATGAAGTCAACATAGGTGGGTTGGGGATTTGGCTTCAATTTCTGAATTTACGTTATGTAAATGTGAATATTTGATGGAACCAGGGATAGTCTCTGGTTAATAGCTCTATTCATACTCTTGTACTAATATCTTCAGTTGAGCGTTCACTTTTGAATTCAGATTCAGTCATCAACCATCCACATTAAGTCTCCAAAGTTTTGTTATGTGATGTGATGGGGCATAGTGTGATAAGTGTATTGAGTTGTATGCTTCATATGTATAGAGAAGTGTATTTTATGTCATTTACTTTGCAGGTGTCATCTTCTGGCAACACATGTGATTTTCACATTGTCTTCCAATCAGGTGAAATCTTATTGAAGAGTTATGCAGAAGGATACTAGTACCAGTGCCCCGTCATCTACCGGTGCCAAGATTAGACACCGAAAACGCTCAACTGAGGTTAATTGTTTAAACCTTGATTTCTCACTGTAAACCATATTTTGCATAAATTTTGGAGTGAAAAATTGTCAACATACTAATTGAGAAAAACCAAATGATTGGAAGCAATGTCTGACTTCTTTTCTTAAAAAAGGGGGTTATTTTCTGTATTGTAAATAGTAATAGGTACCTTTCCTTATTGATGTTGTTCTACCCATAGATGAAGTTGATGCAATAACTGCAATGATTTGCTTACTGAATCCTAGTGGTATATTTCTGCGCAAATTTTTCTCCGCTATTTGAGGTGATTTGGTTTTTAATGTCTTTTATCTCAGGCTGCTCCAGAAGTTACCAAAGCAAATGGAGGCCAGTTGCTTGTTAATGACAAAAGCAAATACAAGTCCATGTTAATTCGTGCATATTCATCCATTTGGATGATTGGTGGCTTTGCATTAATCATCTATATGGGTCACCTTTATATTACAGCAATGGTGGTGGTTATCCAAATCTTCATGGCGAAAGAGCTTTTCAATCTACTCAGGAGAGCACATGAAGATAGGCAACTTCCAGGATTTAGGCTATTAAACTGGTACTTGTGACAAAATTATTTCCTTCAAAGCATTGCTATTTGTTCTTTTCAATATAAGCTTGTCAACAAATGGCCATAAGCAAATCTTGTCCTTAATTATTTAATAGCTTGTTGTATATTTCATTTTTCTTTGGCATCTACCATTTCAGGCATTTTTTCTTCACTGCAATGTTATTTGTTTATGGACGTATTCTTAGTCCACGCCTGGTTAACACAGTAACTTCAGACATGGTATTATATCGGCTAGTGAGCAGTCTTATAAAGTATCATATGGTTATCTGCTATGCTCTTTACATTTCAGGTGACTTTATGCATATCAATTTTGTTGTTCATTTGCTTGTGCTTGTGGAATATCTCTACCAAGATGCCTGAATTCCATGCTAGTTTTATTGGATTTTGATTCTGCTTGCCATGGTAATACTAATACTAATACTTTGGTTATGCTTTCTTTTATTGTTTGATCTCAGGATTTATGTGGTTCATTCTCACATTAAAGAAGAAGATGTACAAGTACCAAT
>JASCZI010030216.1:233183-260681 GCA_036250425.1 Stylosanthes scabra
ATTTTCATCATAGAGAACTATTGGAGCATTGTCATTTTAAAATTTAAAACCAAGATTGTTTGCCTACTTTCAAGAGATATGGGAACTGGGCTTTAAAATGTAATTTTCTTTGATTATGCATTTTCTTAAAACAAATAGGTTTGCAAGGCGATCAAGCTTTCATGTGAATTCATAGTCACATGAACAAGTAAAATTGAGATGGGCAAATTATGTAAATATATTTATATACATATTATTTTTGCTGTATGAATAAATTCTTATCCTTAGTGCCTTTCTCATAGGTTAAAGATATGTCCTATAAAGTTATATCTGGTTCATTGTTGAGGGTAGTATATTCTTTTCCTTCATGAAGTTGATATTGATATAATTGTTCCATTCAAGTATGTAGTGCTGTTCCTATGCCACCCATGACTTCAATTCAAATAAAATGTCATTGTTACCATTATTCTCTTTTGACTTCAAGACTTATGCACTTGGTTTGACAATTGAATTGATTAATTCTTTTCTTGTTTTCTCTTATGGTTGAACTTATTATACAGGTTTCTTCTTCCAGCAACACTTATTGTCATTAATGACATTGCTGCATATATTTTTGGTTTCTTCTTTGGAAGAACTCCTTTGATCAAGTTATCTCCAAAGAAAACTTGGGAGGGGTTTATTGGGGCTTCAATTTCAACTATCATCTCTGCATTTCTGGTGAGCAAAATTTCAGTTTTTTATTATTTTTTTGGAGGAGGGAGGGTTTGAAGATGCAAACATTCATGTGTCATTAAATGACACCACCATCCTAAATAAACTCTCTGCTCTGAGGAAGCTTGAATGCTTGATTAGTTTTTTGGTGAAATTGTTCGCAATTACGTGCTTTCTGAAGTGTTGTTATAAATCAATCTAGCTGTGTGCTGAATTGAATGCTAATATGATTATATTAAACTGTCTTGTAGCTTGCTAACGTCATGGGTCGTTCTAAGTGGCTAACATGTCCAAGGAAGGTACCTCTGCATACCTGAACTAATTGATACATTGTGAAGTTTTATTCAACAACTGAGTTACTTATGTTCATATCTCTCATGGGAATAACATGCAGGACTTGACAACTGGTTGGCTTGACTGTGATCCTGGCCCACTGTTCAAGCCAGAACCTTACTCCTTATCAGGGTGGGTTCCTCACTGGGTAAGCACTTGACATTCAGCTGAGTTACCTCAAAGTTGACATAGGATGGCAGGGGGAAAAAAGGGAAAGCAAAAAAGAAAATTCTGTATAATGCAAAACCAAACCAGGCTTGAAATTGCATGTAGAGGTGCATTGCATAAGGTGTTTAGTCAGGTGGTTGGCCTGGCCACTAAGCTCAGTCAATGACTGGTGGAGAGTCAAATTTGGACTAGTTGATGTAACTTTCATTCTCCTAAGATTAAGTCACAATTAAAGAAAGCATCTCATGGCATTGGAAAACAAAAAATTTTCAGCTAACTACTAATGGTTTAATAGTGGCGTATAAAATATGTCAATACTGTAATCATGAAATGCCAATCCAGATTCCTGTAGTATATGATATATGAAATTATAACTAGTGACATTGTATCGTTTAATATGCAGTTTCCTTGGCAAGAGATAACAATCCTGCCAGTTCAAGGGCATGCTCTATGTCTTGGTTTGTTTGCTTCGATTATTGCACCGTTTGGAGGGTTCTTTGCAAGTGGCTTCAAAAGGGCTTTCAAAATAAAGGTATCCTCTTTAGTTCTGCTTTTATGATTTGCAAAACAGAGAATGAATATCATCCATCTAGGTCAAAGGTATGAACAGATTAGCCGCATTTTCCGTGTTCTGCAGGATTTTGGTGACAGTATTCCTGGACACGGTGGAATTACTGACAGAATGGACTGCCAGGTAGACAAATTGATGAATTGTTAATATTTTGACTGACTTTGAGAATTATTGACAAATTGATTTATTTATTTTTCCTTGGTGTAGATGGTAATGGCCGTGTTTGCCTATATATATCATCAGTCATTTGTTGTGCCGCAAAGTTTATCTGTTGAAATGATCTTGGATCAGGTATTATGTTCATGTTATTTTGTATTTTACTTTGTATTTCAATTAATTAATATATTGATAAATGGTTTAACCATGGTTTATTCCAGATATTGATGAACCTTTCATTCAATGAACAACAAGCTCTATACAAGAAGCTGGGGGAAATATTGCAACAAGGGTTTCAAAGCCAGTCTTAGTTCCCATGCCAAAGGTGTAATTTGTTCTCTCTTAATGCCAAAGTTTATTATTTAGAAGCGGAAATGGAGAAAAAGATACTTTGTACATTTTTTATTCCTATCATTTGAGTGAAGAAGAATCAAAGGATTCAGGAAGCTATCAAGATGTGTAAATAGATCTTGGCCGTTGATGTTTCGTTCCCAATTTCTTGAATACCACTTAGTCGTTATTCCTACTCATTTATCTGAAAATCAAAGGCTGTATTTGTATAAATTACTTGAGATCATTTAACATCTTTCAGTTACCTAAATTCTCATTCGCAACAGGTATTATTATAAACGTCCACTCAACATTTTTCTTTCTTTCAAAACGGCAATCATTAGCTATATTTCAAACCGTTTACAACATAGTTTATTGTGTGGCTTATGATCAGAAATTCAACTCCAAGTAGATTAAAACCAACATATTTTGATATGGAATCCTCTGGTTATACCGATTATGCGGAAAATTACATGAATAGGTACTATCATCTTTTATAAATTAAATATGTGAAATAATAACAAATGTTAATTTAGTCAAAATCATCAAGTTTTTACGTTAGAACTAAGAAATCATGAGCTCCAATATTGAAAAAAAAAAATTTCTTCTAAATTTATATATATACACATAGTATTGATAGCCAATGCTTCTTTAATCAACAACCAGTTAACAATTTTATTCTGTTAGTACCATTATTTTGAATGATTTATTATATTATCTGTTCCTATTATGTGCCGAAGATTCTTCCAGCCTAAATAACGCATTAAATGTGTTCCAATTGCATACGATGGAGCTTACAAAATAATAATAATCATAATATAGCTATGCTCTAACCGATAGGTAGGGATCCATCATCCATGAATAGCAAATATTTCTCAATTAAAGAAAAATCAAACTGAACATCTAAAGAGGAACTAGTTTGAATATACCCAAACTAACCTAAAAAAGGAGTTACAGAAGACGTTACAATTAAATGTTGGGTGATTTTTCCAACTGAAAATCCAAAAAAAAAAAAAAAACAATTAGTGCAAAACTTTTTGGTTGTCATAACAACTTTTGAGCTAAGGAATGCCCAGGCTCCAGATGGCACCCATTTACGTGATAAATATGGTACATGTCCTACCTCTACACCAAAATATGTAAATAATCTGTAGTCATTTAAGCCAATCTAAACCCAAAAACCATAAAGCTGAAAACATGACAAGATTTGCTAACAATTTCTCTTTCCCAAAATGTATCAAGACAAACTATCATCTTCTATGATTTTCTGTGTTACTTCCTTTTGAGTTTATCAATCTTCACATATGGTAAAACACCCATTAAACGAACAATCTTCGGTTTCCAACCACGCTGTTGAGCCCGGCAGAACATCAAGAATGTGTTAGCAAAGTAGGAATTGAAACCCATGAAGAGGTGCCACATAGCATGACCCTGTGGATTAATTGGCCAAGTAGATACCTCCTTGCAGAAAAACCGATCACCTAACCAACATAAAGCTCCTAATATAAGGGTGGCTACATATAGCTTTGCAATCCTCTTGGCAGACACATTTTCAGTATAAATGTAATATTTGTATGTTCTTGGAATGCAGAGGAGACAGAGAACGACATAATGCGCTTTGAAGCCAATGCCGAAACGGAAGAAAGAATGGGCAACTGCAAAAACAATACCATACAAAAATAGGAAGATGGGCATCGTAGTACGGTAATGCCAATCTGGAGAGTACAGGATGTACAAGTACAGCAGCATCTCCCATACCATAGGAGTTTCATCACTCTGTTGTTGCCTATATTAAAGTGCAAAATATGAAGAATCAGCATTCATACAACTAGCAACTTCAACAAAATAAGAAAAAGGTCACTGAAGATTTGTTGTAGAAGTATGCGGGCATTGACGATAAACACTACCCACGATACCTAAATCAGAAGACTAGTGACACCATAGGTGCCCATTCCATAAAAAACTTAGTAATATTGTAGGTGCACACAATCCATTAAAAGGCTATATATCACTATTATAATCCTTAAAAACATAACTCAATGCAGTCTTCTTGAATCCTTCCCCTCAAACAGGACAAGCCAACTTAGACCCCGTTATAATTTGCTTTTCCGATCGAAAATAAGTAAGGCAAATTAAGAAAATAATATGCATGCTACTTTCCAGAATATAATGGCATACATAAAAGAAAATTCCAACCCATAATGATGATAACTAACTCTTGCTACCAAAGTGGTTCAATAATCTACAATAAAACATAACCATACAGTCATTTTATATCTGCAATATCGTATTGGCCTCTCTAAATCTGACCAAAGCATAGCCTTTCTCCATGTGGCAAAAGAATGGTTAAAAAATGTTGCCCCAACTTATAGAAGGACACAAGTGATATAAAGTAGCCTCCTAATTCAAATGCAAAGGTAACTTAAATTATCATTACAACTAGGTTGCATCAGACAGAGTAATGTGCATTAAGATAGAATAAACATAAATTTGACCATCTTGAAGTTACAGAAAGCAATTCTTATAAATTCAAAAAACAACCACACTAATACGCATCTAAGAGGTTAATGATGCACAGATTAGTAAACAAAAATATCCCCCGTTCAATATCCTTCCAACAACAACTTCTTGAGGCATTGCAAACAAAACAACCTAAATCTGAATTGTCCAACTTTTCAACCCCCAGTAGAAAAAGATATAAAATAACGCATTTTTTATTATACAAAAAACTAACATTAAAATGGAAAACAGCCAAAGGTAAATTTATATAAATTACTGCAAGAAATGACGACGTCAATACTTACACATTTTGCAGTGTGGCATGGTACAACACGCTTCCAATGGCAAGTGCCATATTCGATAGATGAAGAACCGTAAACCTTTTCTCAAACCGTTGTCGTAAAGCATTTATAAGACCAAGGAGAGCCAAAAGAATGCATGGAATGTTGGATATTGTGTTATAAAACTCTGCTATATAAGATGAATGAGCATAATTTTTTTCACAACACTCTGTAGTGGATGTAACCGGACCCCAAAAGCTGGATAAGGTGTCTGCCATTCTGCTCTACAGCCTGATGCTTTGTTGATCCGTATCTAAAGCTGCAGAGTTCGCAAATTCCTGCAAATCATATGCCAACAAGCCAGAATACAATCAATCCCACAAATGCACGTGTTAATTCATAAGGAAATCAATGGAACATGAAAAACAACAAAAATCCCAGTCGAACGCATGGTAATAATTAACATTAGAGAACATTCAAGGATCTACATTGGGTCAAAATCCTCTCAATCAAACCTATTTAGATAGACTAATAATGTTGAAATTCTATAACATACAAAATCCAAGAGTCCGAATTCTGCATTGTCCAACACACCCTAAGAGGCAATATATCGAACAGAAAGAAATCAACATTCCATAACCACAACATTCACTTCATTAGCATCAATACCCAAACCAACATTAGTTCCTATCAAATAACAACTTCAAACACACACAAAAGTCAATCTAATGTGTTAAAATCCAGATCCTAAAAGGGCAAAGAGAAAGAAGCATTACACATAAAAATTAACATTGAATAAAACAATCATCAAATTTATCAAATGATACCGAACTTCCAGAGATCATCAAATCTGAGGCATTTTTAATTTCAAATTCCCATAAACAAAAGGGATCATCCCAAAAAAAAAAATTATAGCATTACAGGGAATTCCCATCGGATTCCATGCGACAAAGTAAAAGTACCGTGAATGCGCGATGCATAAAAAAAAGGGGAAAAATCGATATTAAGTATGAAATAAAAAATGGTAAAACAAAATAAAAGAGAGAGAAACGTACTTGAGAAGATTAACGAAGATAAAGGAAGGGATTGGAAGGAATTTACGTAGATCTCATTCTGGGTTGGGGTTGGGTGTCTCTGTTTCTTCTGTCTATCAATCTGCGTTTCTAATTCTAATAATAAATATTCGGTCGACAATCTCTCTTCCTTTTCGTAATACGAATTACGAGGCAACCTCTTCCTTCCACACTCTCTTCTCTCTTCTTTCTTTCCTTTTTTCTTTCTCTTTTTTTTTTTTAATATATATATATATATACAAGAAGCTTAACGCTTAATTAATTATCATTCTCTAATGACTAGTGATCATAATATAGAATGGTTTAAATGGTGTTGCAGCAGCATGCATTAAAATTTAATTTAGAACAAAAAAAAGTTGAATGTTTATGTATTTATATGCTTTTAGAAATAATAAGATTAAAAATTAATTACTTTTAATAGTGATAATATTTGATTAAATATATGTGAAAATTTTTTTTTACAATGACGGTTCATCAAAATTAAATTTGTGAAATGAATTTGTTTAAGCCAAAAATTCAGGCGTGACACTAAATATCTCTACTTTAATTTTATGATCGTTTATTTCAAAAGATTTTAATTAGTTCATTCAATAGGCTTCTAGGTAAAGGTGCCAGGAAGAAGATAAGATGAAAGCTCACACATTTTCAAAATAAAACAAATTAAATTTCATTTAATTTTCTTTTCTCTTTTAAATTTTCATTTTGCTAGGGGATGGGGCATCATAAATTCATAATAGAGTAGGAAAGTTTATAATTATTATTATTATTATTGAAAGGTAAGTATCTAGAATTTTAAGAATTTTATTATTATTCTTATTAGGTTGTTCTTTTATTTTTAATTTTATGATTATTAAAATATTTTATTTGTGGGACATTACTCTTAATTAATTAAAGACCTCAGTATCGTTTGTGTTTTTGCTAAGAAAGGGTCGTTAAATTACAATTATCAAATTAATTGTAAACTATATGTTAGGATATAAAATAATAAGAAGATGTTCATGTATTTCGAGGTATCATATGTTTCATTGGTTTTAAACGTTGATTTTAATAAAAAAAATTTTATTATTGAAATTAATTTAAAATCAACGGAACATTTGATACCCCGAAATACCTGAACACTTTCCAAAATAATAACAACAGGTGTATACATTTAGATTTTAAATTTAAAAAATGCTTAAGTAAATTTTTTATTGAATTATTGAAGGCTGAGAGACGATAACACGTTCAAGCCCACCAACTTGCCGTCTTTTATATAATTTTAAATTCAAATTTAAAATATATTAATTAATAAAATATGGATCCCATGCGAGGGGATAAAAAATTGAAAAAAAAAAAAAAACTTCCCATGTTGAACACACAAATATATGCCGAGTTCCCGACCAAACACTAAAAAGAAATAAAAGATCCAATAAAAATGAGAAAGTTTAGAGAGCTTATAATTTGTTAGTCAATAGGTGGGCAATAGACTTTTTTTTTTTTTTACCATCCATTATTTTTCTAATTACACTTATACACTCCGTATGGGCTTCCTAACGTTGATTCCTTGGCATTACTCAAAAAAATAAATACAAAGTTATTAATTAGGCGTAGCTTTGGAAAAGAGTATAATTTATCAATATTTGATCGGATATTACTTAATATAAACAGTTATAACAAAAATAGAGGACTTAATTAAAATTTCCTAATCTAATTAAATTAAAAATTAATAAAAAAAATTGACCAATTCATGGAATATTAGTGATATTTATTTACGAGAAATTCTAAGTGATGAATTTTTTTTTGCCTTACTTTTAAATTAGTATTAACTATTCTTATTCGTTCTTTTATGTTAAAAGTGTTGATTTTCTAACAATTCTTTCTAATGGTTTTATACTTTTATTAATTTATCTCACGATTTTTTACTTAGTGCGCTGTTTAAATTTCGACTTGTAAGCAAAACTAATAGTTTCACTGCTAATGTACTTCTAATTAGTAATTACTGGATCATTAGACTATCAATTTTGATTGGCTTAGAAGAGACAGAATTTTCAATCAAATTTCAGCGTTTAATTCGTATGCTTTTTTATATATTATATATAAACTCAATTATATTTGACTAATAAAACTGTTTGTTTCCAAAACCAAAGTTTGTAACATTCCATGAAAATTAAAATTCCTATCATGTATTAAAGTTGCCCATTGACTTTTGTTGTTTTAAACCCGTCATGCATGCTGTTATGAGTACACACTAAAAATATTAGTCTATTCAATAAAAGCGAAATAATATATATTATTACTAATTTAGTAATTAAATTTTAGTATATATATATATATATATAAAAAGCAATAAGAAGTTCTTATAGCAATTCAGCATATTCTTATCAAATTTCACTTTGTGTAATTTATTGGCGAGCGATAAACTCTTAAATAGAACTCAAATTCACGACGAATTAATTCTGGGCTAAAGGACTAAACCACAAAAACATATTGTTACTTGAAACAAGGATTTGTTACTACTAGCAGCATGCTAGGAACGTAGTGTAAAATCTAAGTGGCTAGCTAGTAGCCTAGTAATATGGAGGACATAATACATGCAAATTGCAATGCAATGATAGCAGATAGCAAAGGACAAAGGATAATTATACTAAACTAATAGATATGGCCAATATTATTGCTAATTAAAATTTTATATACGGTTTTGCTACATGTATACATAAATACATTGAAATACATAAATTTTTTTCATTTGAAGAAGTAATTAATTAGAATGTGTTTGTGTGTTTTATGTGTGTACACTAATATTAATTATTTACATATTATCATGTCATGATTTCGTGACAAGCACCAAAACTTCATACCAACTAATGTAGAAAGTCACATGACTTTTACTAAAAAGGGCTCGTTGCAAAATGTGAATTTGGTTCATTGCATAGAGACGCTTGAAATTAAGGTTCATTGAACCTGGTCTACATACACACATACTTAGCAAATCAAAGAAACCCATTATACACTACTCTCATAACTCTCACTCGCAACAGCTGAGCAGCGCCCGATTTCCGCATAGTCAAGTCTAAAAATAGAAACCTGAGATTACGTGGATTTGGATTGTAGTCAGTTGCGGAGTTTTTAAGGGACAATGGAGGATCATGGCCTCCTAAATTTTTATAAAAAAAATTAATAATATTACTTTTTCATTAAAAGATATAGTTTAAGTAGTTAAGTTGTATGATCTTAAACTTAAAGTAAATGGGTTCAATACTTACCATTCACATTTTTTATCCTTTAATAAAAATAATTGATATGACCCAATAAATACTTAGGCCTAATGAAAATAAAAACAATAAACAAATCTTATTTATATGTTATTATACTTATATATAATGACCTACTCAAATGTCAAAATAAATAAATAAATAATTTACATTCTAAACCAAAAACTCTCTAGCCATATTATAAAATTTTTTTTTTATAACTTAAAAAGTATATATTTCTATAATCCTAAATAAAAATTTTCTCATATAATAACTTTATTGCCATTAAAAAATATTGTAAAGAAGTATTGTAATGCACTAGCGTTTTTCTTTCAAGCTTCCACAATAATATTTCAATTCCTTATAAAAAAAATTTTCAAACATTCAATAAGTAATGTAAGTTGATTTTAAATATTTTATTATTCTAGCTGTAATTTTTACTTATTTTATAGCTTATATATTTTAACTTTTTCTACCATTATAATAATATAATGAAATTCAAAAAATTGATACCTTTTAAGAAATTATATTCAATAAGTAGGATTAATTTATTATTGTATTAGTAAAACATGGAAAAAATAATTAAATTAATAAAATTTGTATTACTATTTTTTTAGTCTAAATTTTGTTTTAATATGATTAAGATCAGACTATGTAATTTTGAAGTAAATTTTTTTGGCGGCCCCCAAAATATTTGTTCAAGCTCCGCTACTGATTGTAGTAGTAGTGAACCATTCTTTATTGTCATTTTGAGTTGTAATTTTGGTGAATTTTTTAATAAATTATGTTATTTATATATTAAAATTTAAGTTATTAAATTAGTTACTAATATAAAATATATATTAAAAATAATTCAAAGAATACATATATTCATACATAAATATTTGATGATTGAATTTTGTTGCGTAAATAATATTAATATTGGGCTGATTATTGGCATCTAAAAATAATAAATATTGACAAATATAAATTATAATATTAATTTTTAAGAGTAATGATAAATAATTAATAAAAATTAAGTCAACAATTTAAATTTAATGTTCTATTTTTTAAAATTTCAAATGTTCTATTTTCAAAAATATATATATAAAATTATATTACATTTTACATTTGATTTTTAAAAGATTTTATAATTTGTTAGATCATTTATTGATTAGAAAAATATTAATTAATATAAATTTTTTAATTTATATTTTTAAGTACTTGTTATCTAAATCGGAACAAAAAGTATACAAAAATTAAGAGTAGACAAGTAGAGTGACTAGAGTCTTAGCAGTAACGAAATGTATTGTGATATGTATATGGCCTTAAGAAGTTAGAGAGAGCGAACGTAGACGGTTTTCAAGGCCAGGTTCATCAATAGCTGAAAGAGGTGCCATCATTTTGGCTACATTCATTATCATGTGATGCTGCAAATAGTGCAGACTGAGTGCAAATTATACCAAAATTTAAACTCAGAAAATCCTCCACCCTTGCTAAAGTGCCAGCAGTCAATCAATATGTATAAATAAATGCCACCATCCACTTCCCTCTTCAATCATTCTCAAACCTAATCCACCTGAAACCTCTCTAAAGGGAAAAAAAAAAAGTTGTATATGCAATGATGGCGGCGGCGGCGGCAAGGATACCGGTGAGGTTTCACAGGGTGGCTGCGGCCTTTGATGCTGACGTGGCACGTGTGAGGCTTTGCGAGAGCAGCGGCAGCGAGCACTCCCCGCCTGAGACTTTTACCGATCTGTCCGATCTGGTGAAGTCCTTCATGGAGAGCAGCGATAGCAAGGCATGTGAAATGATGGAAGAAGAGGAGCACACTGTTCATGGCAAAGAGGGCGATGATGACGTAGTTGAAGAAAGATCTGAGTGCTTTGATTCCGAGAAGATGGAAACCCTGCGAGATCTATTTTCTCGTGGCGATGATGAAAAGGAGTTGATTCGAAGGGAGGTTGAGGTTGCGGTTGCGCGTGGAATCGCCGGTGAAACTTCTTCTCCTGAATTCAAACGTAAACTGATGTCTCGCTTGAGAGAGAAAGGTTTTGATGCTGGTGAGTTCACGTTAATTAGTTACTAATTAAGTTTTGATGAATTTCAATGAGTTAATTAGTTATTTAATTCGAATCTGCAATGCACTAATGCAGGGCTTTGCAAATCCAAGTGGGAGAAAAATGGAAGATTAACAGCTGGTGATTACGAGTACATTGACGTGAATTCGTCATCTGGAAAGCGATACATCGTTGAAGTGTCTTTGGCTTCGGAGTTCGAAATAGCTCGTCCGACCATTCAATATTCTTCACTGCTACGAGTTTTCCCGCAGATATTTATTGGGAGAGTGGAAGAATTGAAGGAAGTTGTGAAGCTTATGTGTGGTGCCATAAAGGGATCCATGAAAACAAGGGACCTGCATGTTGCTCCATGGAGGAGAAATGTTTACATGCAAGCCAAGTGGTTTGGTTCTTACAAGAGAACAACTAATCCAGTTTCAACAAGAAATGCATCATCATCATCGACTTCTACTGCAGATTCTTTGTTTCTTCAAAGGTCCATTGGATTTGAACCTCGGGCTTCTATAAAAACGCAGAATTGCAGGGATGATTATGCTAAGAAAACTAGGTTCAGGAATATCGGCCATTTGACATCAGTATTTAATTCTGATGGTATTGGGTTGCAATTATAGCCATCAATAGCTCCTTCCCTACCTATGTCCATAGAAGTTCTTTCTTTTAATTAATTAGAGTTGATATAAGTCATTGATTTTGTGAAATACATCTATAGCCAGGGGCACAAAATATGGTTGAGAATGAGAAATTAAAGAATTTCTCAGATGCAGTGTGCTTCATGGCGTATTTTTGCGTAGCAGGTACATATATATGTATGTATATATTTTGTAAGGAATTATTAGGGGGTTCATTCTTCATTCTTAGCATTGTTTGCGTATTTGTTGGAGATAATATTGTAAAAATAATTCAATAATTGGTTTAATTTCTTGGCAAGCAACGTCGTCTCTCTGTTAAACTCCAGCAATCTAGCGTGATATGTTGAGCTGCAAATCTGCAATTGATTAGTGCAAGAATAAATTCTCGTATATTCGCATCTGTATTACTAGCTCCACCATTTATCCTCCTTGGATTTTAAAAAAAAATATATTGAAATAAACATTTATTCTTATTAATACTTAATATTCCTTGGTATATTCTTAATTTCTTTTTTATCCGTGGTATATTCTGTTCATGGACGAACATGTTTTTATATATACAATGAACATGTTTTATAGTTAACACAAACATGTTAAAAATCTGTTCGTTTGTTTTTAAAAATCTGTTCGTTCTAGTAGTAAAAACATGTTCGTTGAGACTTGGATGGAGGTGTACACAAAAAAAAGTCTACACCAAGATTAATTGTTAAAATAGTAATAACTTAATTATAAATTTTATTGGTTATGAGGATTTAAGTATAAATTTGTTTAAATGTAAAGATCAATTTGCAATTTTAATTAAATTATATGAAGTGAGTATATATATTTAACTTTTAGTCTATTATATCAAAATCAGGTAATAATTATGTTTATCAATCAAAATAAAACTTTACTTCACTACATTATGTTCATTTTTTTTATCCATTGATTTGGTTTAACAGTGAAAATTTTAAACATGACATATATAGTCAAAATAACAATAAAAGGATCTCTCCATTTCTTTATTACTTAGACAGAGTCTGATAGAACTGAAAGAAGGGAAGTAGTGATCAATTTATTTGTTCCAAGAAAAAGTTTCATATACATGCCGACTCTAATTTATTTCTTTAATGAGAAATCTTTTTTAACATTTTTTTTGGGCTTGTGACATTCTCAAATGAGAGTTTGCACCAACAGAATTCTATATGTTTGCATATTTTTCAAGTTACCAACATTGTTTATTCAGTCGGTGGGTTAAAAATTAAAATCATACATAGTTATGAAATTTCGTGTGCATTTTCAATCTCAATATATGATACATTATTATCCAATTAACATTTACCGATTTTTAAAATTTAATTATGATTGATTCAACTATTAACTCTCAATGACTCACTCGTGCAACTAATTTTATTGTCATTTTGATTATGATAATTAATTATAGTTAAAATAGTGTATCACTTATCACTTGTGATCGAGTCTAATAATTAACCAAACAACATACGGGCACTAGGCAAGTAATGGCATAAAAGGTTTTTTGAGTGGATGCACTTTGTTGATATGATTGATATTTGATACCTCTATAGACTAATCAATGTCAAATTTATTTAAAAATTTTATCACCAAAATAAAAGCAAACGGCTTATTTTTACCAAATTTTAAAATTATTACAACTTTATTATTAGAAGAAATTAACATTGATATTTCCTTACTAATATGAATAATTAATTAAAAACATTAAAAAGACGTAGTAGTAAGTAGCTCAAATGTCATATGTCTCATTTCTCTAATAAAGGTTTTGGGTTCGAGTTTGATAAAAAAAAAAAAAGAAAAGATGTTAATGAATTCTTGCGTATAGCAGCCAGCAGGGCAACCAAAAATGACGGGGGCAAGCAAGAAAGAAACTCGTGAAAATTTTCCCTTTTATTGTTACTAGTATATAGATTAATTAATTAATTATTAATAGCAGTAAAAGTAATCCAAAGGGATTATGTATATGGTCTCAAAAACTCAATTAACATTTTAGACACAACGAATGTGGACTCATTTGGCAGCCAGGTTCATCAAAATTAATATCAAATTGTCACAATTCGGCCTACGTTCATGCTTATTATTCAACTTAAATCTAAGTAAATTAAACACTCAACTCTCTACCACACGGTTTCTGTATCTGTCCCACCAGTCAACAATGGCGTTATGTATAAATAATATGACGCCATTTCCCTTTTCCATCAAACTTTTCCCTTCACTTCATCCTCTCAAGCAGTCATTCTTACACACCATTTCGCCATTCCAACCACATAATAATCCCATTACACCGCCACGTGCTATATAGAGATAGATATACTACTATATATAATAGTGTTCATTGTTTTCACTATCTAAAAATAAAATATAGGTATTGGATTAGATATATCGGTAACTCAGGTGCTTATGTGTTTTTAGCTTTTTATGGCTATGATTATTATTCCAGCGAGATTTGAGAGAGTGGCTGCGGCCTTTGACGCTGATGTGGCGCGCATGGGGCTCTGCGAGAGCAGTGGGAGCGAGCACTCTGTGGTGAGTTCCATTGATTTGTGTGATCTGGTGAAGTCCTTCTTGGAGAGGAACGGTGATGAAGAGAAGGATCATGGTGATGAAGAAGACAAGGTTGAAACGTCATTGGAGTTGTCTTATTGTGAGAAGAGGGATATGTTGCAAGCTCTTCTTGCTTGTGGTGACCATGAAAGGGACATGATTAGAAGAGAGGTTGAGATTGCTTGTGCATCACTTGTTGGGGACGCTTCTTCAACAGAATTCAAACGCAGCTTGATGTCTCGCTTGAGGGAAAAAGGTTTCGATGCTGGTGAGTGCTTCTTTCCGTTCTTTGTATGAATTATTGAAAGTTGAAACAATAATTGCACCATGTTATGGGACTTGTTTTGAATTTTGATGCACGTTTTTGTATAATGGTTGTAACAGGACTTTGCAAATCCCGGTGGGACAAAATTGGAAGATTAAGATCCGGTGATTATGAGTACATTGATGTCAATTTCTCAGGAAAGAGATACATCATTGAAGTCTTCCTTGCTTCCCAGTTCGAAATCGCTCGCCCAACCGTTCAATATTCGTCCTTGCTACAAGTTTTCCCACGTATATTTGTGGGCAAAGTGGAAGAACTCAAGCAAGTTGTGAAGCTTATGTGTGGTGCCATAAAGGGATCTATGAAAACAAGGAACCTGCATATTCCTCCATGGAGAAGAAATGTGTACATGCAAGCCAAGTGGTTTAGCTCTTACAAGAGAACAACTAATGTCGTTTCAACTAGAAATGCATCATCATATTTATCATCAGAGTCTCTTATTATAACTCCTAAAAGACCCATTGGATTTGAAGCAAGGCATGTGAAAGCACAAAATTGTAGGGAGGATTATTATGTAAATAAAGCTGGATTCAGAATCAGCCATTTGACAGCTGCACTTAACTCTGATTCCCTTGGGATGCAATCATAAATCAGTATAATGTCTTTTATTTTAAATTAGGTGCTTCTTTTAGGTAATTAGAGTTAAGATCCCATTGTGTAAAATACTTTAGGCCACGGCACAAAAAGTGCATAACAATCTTCCAACGTATTTTGCCCTTGCATAGTTTTGCCAATTAGCTAACTAGCAAGGGATAAGATATATTGAGATACTGAATATTCTGTAACCCTGTAATCCATTATCAATATACAGTAAAGAAGCGGATTCTTAGGAAAGGAAGAGGATCTATAGGGTCAACAATCCAGTTGGTAGTTGATGTGATAAGTGGTCCAAGAAGCAGTTCTAGTTTATTTTCTCACTGAATTATTCAGTACATACAATCTTTCTTCATCTTCACTTTAGAGAGAATTAAGTTTCCAACAGAAACAGAGTCCCCAGCTATATAACAATATAACTGCAGTCAATTTCAACTTCAAACACAATAACTAAATAAATGGAAATTATAGAACTTCAAATATAAAAAATGTAGTTTTTAAAACCACGCAACTTTATTTGGACTCAAATTTCAGCATTCTGGAACAGAGATTAAAGAAGCATATGTAGGCACCATTAGACGCAAACTGCTGGAAAATTCAAAGCAGATTGCCTGGAAAGATACCCATGTGTTCAATGTAAGAGAAGGGTCTTCAAGAAAATAAAGCCAAAATCCAAAGCTATCTCCTTCTTCTCCCCTTCTCATTTGTCAATTTTTTTTTTTTTTTTTAAAAAAGTTAAAAAATAAAAACCTAGAATTTGAAATGCAACAGAGAAAAATAATGGGGGAAGCTCGGTAAGCAGATGTGTCGACGGAGACCCAAAAATTGGATCTAACAACAACCGGCCAGTTAGCTTCCCTAATCGAATTTCTTGATTTGGCTACAGCCACTATGGCACATTCAAGATTAAGGGTACTGAAACCATTTACCCTTCCCTTGGTACATGTAGCCTTCGACAACGAATTTCAAATCACATTAATTCAATAATCATAATGCTAGAACTTAGAAGAGACGTTGCTGTTAGAGATTTTGGGTGCGGCCAATTGCAAAAACCCTAACCCTAAAAACATTTGGGAATAATGAGTGGCACTGCTTAGTGCTTACCTTTATATACAGCTGTGCGCAAACGAAAGATCTCTGCCGTCCATTGTTCATACCAAATCTGACGGTCGACGAATTCCAAATACTAGACTTCTCAAAACCAGATAAGCCGGCCCGATTTTTTTTTTGGTCAAGAGCTGGCCCGTTTAAATTCATCCCATTTAGAGTTGGACCTGATTAGGCCCAACTAATTTCAGCCCATATGTTTTTCTATTATAACCTAATATAGCCGGTTTAGGCTAGCATATCAATCAGACAATCAGTCAAATTTGGGCTTTGGTCCAATCCAGAATAATGACAAAAACATAAGTTTTACGTACTAGAATTCAAAAAAATAACTTAAGGTGTACGCAGGTCCAGGACCAAAAAAACAAAGTTTACACAGCTTGTCATACCGGAAATGCACCCTATAAGTTTAAGGATCAAAATCCTCTCAAATTGTTGATCACTTTATTGAAAAAAATAATATTTTAATTATCTATAAATTAAGATGGTAATAATCCATAAATAATAAAAATTGTAAATTTTAAATATAATTAGAGTATTATTTTTTTATTTTCTAAAGTGATTATATTAACAAAAGACTATATTAAGTATATATCAAAATCAACCAATGAAATTAATCAATAATATATAGCACCGAAAGAGAATGCTTTAATTGCATATTTGCAACCCCCATCCATAGGCCATAGCAATGCAAATGTACAGTGAAGCAGATAGAAACAGGGGACAAAACTCAAAAGACAACCATCCCTTATCCATGTCAACTCAATAAAATAGAATACTGTGATAGACTCATGCATATCAGGTGTGCCTAATTAATTGCGTCAATTATAAAACTACAAGTCTACAAGCAAAGGGGCCACCAACATAAAATGTTCAATCAAGCAAAGATTGGTGGATAGGAATTAGGTGCATCAGTTTTGACGCATGATGCAGTAACATTCAACCATTGTCCATATGGATAGGAGAAGATATTCAAATTTAAGTAAGCCTTGTTCTATGGACTCATTAGCAAGGGTTGCCTCATAAATAGTGAGGAAACTTAAATCCTCCACAATCAAGGACAAAGCTCTGACATTGAGCTATCAAATCTATCTATTTTTATTATATACGGCGGAGATACAATTTGGTATATTAATTTTTTCCCCTAAAAATACTTTTTCATCGTATCTAATTTATAACGTTTAATGGCTAACCTATTAATAATATTACTTTTATTATGCCAATAATACTTTAAAATAAAATTAGAGAGAAGATAAAAATTCAAAAACATCAACTAATCAAAAGTACTGTACAATATAATAATCCACTCTCGCAATGTAATAATTGCTTGTTTTGAAAAAATTCTATCATTGATTGGATAAATGATAAATCCCACCAAAGCAAGTTGATTAAAGTTGACTAAGGTGTGAAGCAACAAGTTATACACAGCGGAGCGAACGGTCACGATTAACGTATCTCAAAGGCAGCAGCGTATTTGAGCCACACGATCTCTCCCTCACTCCCAAACCTGGAAACTAAACTGAAACTATAAAAGGGAACCATTCTCTTTACAGAGAGAGAAAGAGAGATACCAAAAAAAAAAAAAGTCTTTTTTTTTCCCAGAGAGAGAGAGATGAGTCCCCAGACTCTTTAACTCCTAAATCAGTAAATCCAATCCCAATTTTCTTCCCCTCAAAAAAATAAAAATTTAATAATTTTTAAATAAAATTTTGTTTTTGGGGTTTAGATAGTGTGGATCGGGTTCGGAGAGTTTAGATCTGCGACGATGGAGGGTGTGGGGGCCCGGCTTGGGCGGTCGTCGACCCGTTACGGACCGGCGACGGTGTTCACCGGACCGGTAAGAAAGTGGAAGAAGAAGTGGGTCCACGTTTCACCCAATTCCTCTTCTTCTGCTTCTTCAAATTCCAACAACAACAACAACGCCGCCAACAACAACAATAACAATCACACTCACCATTCTAACGGTAATAACGGTTCCCATCTCCTCCTTTACAAGTGGACCCCAATAACCCAATCCCAAAACGCCAACAATAACAATTCTAACGGAAACGCCGCTGCCAAGGATTCTGTGCTGCCGCCCTCCGACGCCCCCGAAGAGCCGCCACGCAGGAAATTCAAATATATTCCGGTATTTCACTTACAATGCGCTTCTCTTTTTTATATATTTATTTAAAAGAAAGAAAAAAAAAAGAAGGAGAAAGTCTTGGCCTTTGCTTTTGGTTTTTGGGTTTTGTATGTCTTGAGATTAGGGTTTTATTGGATTAGTTAGTGATTAGGAATTGGGGAAATTTGGGTCTGTTGTGAGTGTGGTTGAAGTGGTTGTTTAAGCTATGGTATGTGAATTGTGATGAGAATGAGAGGAATGACATGATGTAGAATGAGGTTGATGCTATTGCTATTTGAGGTTAATAGGTGTTAGGTATAAGGGTATCTGGTCATTAAAGGTGCCAGAAGATTATTATATCTTTGAATAGTGGGCTGTTGCACTAAGGCATTTGCATAGATTTTGGTACCTCTCTTCAACTTCTGTATTTATCCTTTTGGGGCAGGTAATTCAAATTTACATGTATATGGGATGACTGATCTCATTTTCTTAACAGCTCTTAATATTTCATTTGCTGAAATTGTTTTAGATTGTTGATACTTATGTTAAAATGCTAATGAGGATCAGAAACCTGGGTTGTCTAATGATGCAGGTTGCTGTACTAGAGGAGCAGAGAAATGAGGCTGCAGAAATTGATGGTGCTGAAAAGAATGAAGAAGATAAGCCAGTTGATACCGATCCAGGTGCAGCAGAACCAAGTCACAAGAATGAGACTATGGATGAAAAACCTGACATAAATGATGTCCCTATGGATGAAAGTCAGGTAAACCTTTGCCTGCATTTGGGCTTCATGTCTCTGCACATCTTCATTGTTTCCAGAGTTTCGTATAGAACTACAGAAGGAAGCAAACTGCATATCATTAGGGTCATTTGTCACTTTGGACTTCAAACAATATTATTGATTCAGACAAGCATTTTGCAATTTGAAAAATTATGATTATGCTTGATTAATGTCTTCCATTCCTGGCGCAACCTGAAGTCCATAACAGTGACTAATGAGCATCCTGATTTGACTTCCTTTTAATTTCATATATAATAATATTGACTTTGGTATTATATTTCAGCCTCAGGACAAAAATCAAGTAGTACGCCAAGATCTAAATGAAAGCACATTGGATTTAAGTTTGGGGTTAACATCACATGATGATGAAAATGACTCTGATTCAAAAACTAATCAAACAAGAGATGGCCAGTAACACAAAGTGAACAGAAGTCCTAAGGACAGTGAGCATTAGTGCACCAATCTACACATGTATTTGATCAACAAAGTTGTATTTTCACCTGGTTTTGTGTCCACCCATTGATCATTTTTAGATTGGATTGTTGTACCGGCATATGCCTATAATATTTTTCTTATTCAGTGTCCTTGGTGGGATGGTCATAATATGCATTTTATGATTAGGTAGTATTCCTTTCCCCCAATCATTGGACAATTTTTTCCCTAGATATTTATTGAGGCAGGATATTGTGGAATTGATGTGGATTTTTGTACTCAATAGATTGATGAACTTGTGCTATTTCTCATACTGGTTAAAGTTGATTCAACTTTGCAATGTTGAAAGATAAACTCAGGTCTTTTGCTGGTAGTTGTTAATTAATTACCATCATATATCAACCTAACATCATAAGCATTCTTTTTATATCAGCTGTGAAATATAGAAGACAAGACGATAATACTCCATTGTGTATATGTCCGGGGTCTGTCAGTTCACAGGAATATTCAGGTTGATTTCCTTGTCTGTTACTGGGGTGTGTTGTCAACCTTGTCTTATTTTAGTGTTTTGGTGACAACACACAATAATGGCCCGGAGAAATGCACAATTCTTTCTAGATTGTTCATGTTTTACTGCCATAATTAATTATCCCTTCAAATCAAGTACACCCTAGAAAATTGCAAATTCTTAAGCTATCTGCGAAAGCACATAGCAAGCAATTATAAAAGTGATGATGGGAAGGGGAAACTGTTTCAATTTGGGGGATTAACTGCAAAGGCAAGGCTAACAATAAGATATACCAAGAGGCTCATTGGATACCTGTGACATTAATTTGACTACTTATGTAAAATCCCTTATTCTACAACATTCAAATAAAAGAGAAAATACACAAATGAGGATGATCCAACAGATCTTGCCCTGCCAAAGTACAAATGAAACTACTAGTTCAAAACCAAGAATTCAATTGTGTTTAGATGAAAATTACAAACAGGGCATCCCTCAAAATAAACACAGTAACTTGGGATTTTCAAATGCTTTCGTCATCATTCTTTTGCGGCAGCTGGCTCAGAGGAATAGTCATGCCTGGAAAGTAGTACAGGTTAATATATATGTATCTATAGGCAAGTATGTTAAAAAATGGCATAACGAACACCTTATGGATTCTCAAGAAAATTATAATAACTATTATGAAAAATGATGGCCAAGTTTCATGAAGTTCCCACCACGTGGGGGTCCTTTTTGAGACTAGAATTGAAAGTAGTAACCATTCCAAATGCAAGATAAATAATGGTAAATAATAAACTCACCGTAATTTACGTGAGAGTTGATAAATGCCTGTCGCTGCCATGGCAAGATTTACACTGAATAGGTTCCAATTTTTCTGCATCAAAGGAGATAATTACCATAAAATGCATCTGGATCATGCAAAATTGTATTCTACAATCTACATGAACAAAAAAGAAAAACTATAATCTTGATAACACTCAGGAAGTGATTTCCGAAGTAGTTATGCCCATTTTCTCTTTTGCTATCACAATTACTAGTATACAAATCTTGTATGCTCACACACATGGAGACATGAAGGAAGCAAATTGGTTTATAACAAAAATAAGGCTAACAAAAGTAGGGATAAAAGATGAGACACCATATTCTATAGGAAAAAAGAAAAGAACATATCAAAGTGAGAGGGGCATTGTATATAAAGGCAAGCCCGGTGCACAAGCATCCCATGTTAACGCAGAGTCTGGGAAGAGCCACACCCAAAGGCTGTAATGTAGGCAGCCTAACCTGATAATTACATCAATGGCTGATGTAATGATTCCAGGGCTTTGTATATACATCATGATTTAATGATTTAATTAATTATTTGATGAAAAACTAGAAGTTTATATGTCCTCCCAAACTGCACATTAGAAGTTACAACTACCATGGCATACCCTAATTGATCTTATAGAATCGTATAGCATGCTTTTGCAACATTTGAAGAGAGATATGCAACTGCAAAGCAGAATATAGCCAAATGATAACATCTTGCTTGAAAAAAGAAAATCCGCACTCAAGTGGTCACAAATACATGTCGAAGCAATCCTCCTTTTAAGGGGGAAAAAGAAACTTACTGGAGTGATAACAGTGCTGTAACGTGACCAGATAACTCCAGTAGCTGTAACAGCTGGGGAAGATAACAGAAATCAGCACAGATATAAATAAAATCTAATGCATGTATCTGCAAAAGCTGCTTGCTGAAAAAAAGAAAAGAAAAATGGCCATGAATACTCAGAGTTCTGTATAACCTTCAACTTGTGCATGTCTGTGCCATCTAGGTAATCCAGACATGCATGCAGCATGCTGCATATGTGTGTTTAGTTGAAGGAGAGGTCCATAATATATAACAGTAAATGGTATTGTAAATATGCATCCCTACCTATTTGCTGAGGATATGAAATTTTCTCAGGTGGCTTTGCGAAATCTGCAATATTTGCAATACTGATACCCCACTTAAATGTTGGTGCCCAGAAGTGAACTGCATAATAAGTGAAATGAATTTTTAAGCATTGCAATGGGTAGCCAATTTTCGTTTTAATGCTCAACAGCAACGGAGGTTCAATGCAACCAAATGAGAGATAACAAGGTGGATTAGAGCCGAAAGAATGTCTTTCTACTGAAAAATTATATAATCTCTTTGGTGCTCTGTGTAACTGTGGGAGTGATCTTTAAAAAGCAAGCCACCTATTTTTGTACTATTTTAACCAAATCGTCAATTAAAAACCTTCATCTGTCAAATCCCCAATGAATGGAAAGACTTCAAATTCATCACATTCAATTAGAATTGGACAAAATATGAAACAAAAGGCTGAACTAAACTGAAATACCTAAACAAAAAAACTAACCCCAGAGATACCAAAAATCTAACAAAAATATTAACTTAGAAGAAACAAGCTCTTAGACTATGTTTACTCCCCTAAAAAAAAGTAAAAGGTAAAATTGAGCCAAAAATCTGGTGGTTCATTTAACCTTCCAATAAATCAGGAGTTTTCTGCTAGTCAAATCCTATAGCTTCATGAATCAAAATTAGAAATAAATTGCAATTACAAGTTTAAGCGATATGGAAAGAAGATCCGAAGCACCGAATCGAATAGAAAACTTATCGATAGACGAAAATAAACAAGATCAAAAAAAGATGTGAAGTGCGAAAGAAGGGGAAGAACGAATGAGGTAACTCACTAGTTTTGGGGCCAGCTGGGTGATTCCATAAAGCTTGAAGCTTTGAAGCCGCCATGATTTATCGTCTTCTTCTTCGCTTTCGATTTTGCGAAATGGCGTTCACTCTGTGCGACCAAAGGAAAACTATATAGGCTCGAGCATCTGCGGAGGGGGATCCACTTCGCAGCGCCATTCAATCAGATCGTGACACGTGGCTCTCTACATGGTCAAAAGTATGTAATTCTGACGTTGAGCTAAGTTTGGTTTGGGGCAAATTGGTAAATTCATCTGCCGAGTGTATTAACACTGGCGGCGTCACGGGAAAATCTCAGCGATTTTTGTTGCATGTGTTTTGCACTTTAAAGTTTAACCATTTTGGATTTATTTATGTGCCTGCATTTAGATTTTGATGGTTATTATTAAAATATCAAAGACTTATCATCTTGATTAATCTTACCTTTGTTATTAAATACATTAGTGTTTGTTAATAAAAAGTCTTATATATATAAGATGAAGATGAAGATGCGTGCACTACATATATTCCGCTGTAGAGAGACATAATTGTTAAGTGGTGATTTCTCCCACATCCTTTTAATTTGAGAGTATTGCATACCCGTTTTACATCTTTCAATTAATTATTGACATGTGTATTTATTAATCATAATTAATAAATTAATTTTTAATTTTAAAAACTAAAAATTTCATGTATTTAATAGAAGTAGAATACTTCATAGGATAACATATTCTAATACATAATATATACATTTAACTCTTGTTAAATTAAAAAATGAAAAATTAAGCAATTGTTGTTGCTATTGGAAGAACATAAACCTAAATGGCTAAAACTCCTTCAATAGTTGCCTCACTCAAAGAAAAATGTCATTCTCCAATTTTTTTTTATTTCTTTGACAATAACTGTAATTCACAAGTTTTTTTTTAACATTAATTAGATTTTTGCTCATACCGTATTCAATAATTATAATATTACAAAATTAATCATGTTCACAGAGAAAAGGAAGAAGCATAATCAAACTAATTGCTCATACTGTATTCAATGATTATGATTATAATGGTATGATACAATAATTTAGAATCAATCAAAAGAAGAAAATCTCTTAAACTCAATTGATTGATGTATAGTTTTTATTCAAAACGGCAAAAAAAAATTGAAAAACAACGTCAATAACCCAAAACAAAACCTACAAATTATAATGACCATCCAATCAATACTCCTTGGGAGAGCCTTCCACCCCAAAAGGTCACCATCAAGAAACCCTTCACTTCTTCTTCTTACAACAAAGTTTCTTTCTTTTCAACCTCCTTCGTCTTCTCCGTCTTACCCCGACAAGTCCCGGCTTCGGCCTTGCCTTCGTCCTCTGCAACACAACCTCCCATTCTGAGACACTCGTTAGCCAGTACTTTGGTCTCTTCACCAACGCCGTCTCACCTTCCCTGTGTCCGCTCCTTTCCGTCGAACTCGACACCGGCTAGAATCGAAGTTCAAACGACGCCGACGACAACTACCTCGGCGTCGACCTCAACAACACCGTCTCCAAGAGAACTCAGTCCATTGAGATCGAAAAATTAAACAAATCAATTCATAAGGCTTGGTGATTATCAAGGATTAAGTGTAATTGGTATTTGAAATTGATTATAGGAGATTTAGGGTTTTATGTCCTTCCCTCTTTTTCCAGCACCACCAACAAGGTTGTCTAATTTTTCTTTTTTTGGCTTAATAATTTATTTAAAATTAACACATTTAAAATTTTCTTTAACTATAATTAAATGTATATACTATGTATAGTAAGTTATATGTACGTGTGAAGTATTCTCCTTAGTTAAATAAATGAACTTTCATTTTTATAAAATTAAAAATTAATTTGTTAATTATGATTAATAAATACATATGTCAATAGTTAATTGAAAGATGTAGAATGGGTATGCAATACCTTCAAATTAAAAAGGTACAGGAGAAACCACCTTATTTAATACCGGTTAGAAGATATATATGCATGTTGAAGATTTTTTCTACAATAACTTAAAAAAAATCGATGTAATGGTTAAAGAAGATAACTAAGTCTGACTGAAAAATATTACATTGTTGTTGCAGCAAGTTATCAAATCAATTTTAAAACAATACTCTCCGTCTTATATTGATGATAGTTTTTTACTTTTGACATATCCATAAATTGGTGTATTTGGATACAATTTATATGTAAGTGCATCATTTGTTTATGAATAATTCATTTAATATCTAAAGAATCAGAAATTAATCCTTTTTTTTATAAATAAAAAATATTTTTCTTAACTCCGTGCTATTAGGAGTTAGGTGAGAATTATAAAGGATGTGGAGAAATTAAATTAGTTGCGCTTGGTTAATACCATCATAGACCCCAACATTTAATTAATTTAGGTGACCAATAAAAATTTAGTCAATATTAGTCAATAATTTAAATTGAATGTTTATGTTAATAAAACATCCAATTTAAGTTGTTAGTTGATATTGGCTGAATTTTTATTGGTGACCTAACATGATTATTCGATAAATTAATCATTGATCTGTCGAGCTAAAGGATATTGCGGGAAGAATTAATCTTTGTGTAGTTGTGTATTATTGACACATTTTTACACACCATTTTTTTTTATCTAAGGCAGTGGTATTTCATTTCACTTAATAGAAAAAATAATACATATGAGTTGAGTCCAACACAAAAGCAAGAGAAAGTGAGATTTCAACGGAAATTAAATATGTAAATATCAAATAAATTTAGAGAGAAAGTGAGATCTTCACATTATTTAGCAATACATAAAATGTGCAACGACACATCTAGTATTGGCGCCGCGAGAAACCCAAAGAGAAGGGTAGTTGATGTCTTTTTGTGTGACGAAAGAAAGAAAGAATAGAAGGAGAGTCGAGAATCCAACGGTGGAAGCTGCGACGGAGGGTGATGAAGTTTATGCCGTTCATAAAGCCCATTCTTGTTTTCTCACTCACACTAAGCAGCGCAGCTTTGTTGGTGTTTCTGTCTCCACAAACCCAAAACCCTTCTCACACATCTTCATCTTTCTCTACCATGTCTTCTTCTTCCTCTTCCTCTACAGTGGCTCGAAGCTTTGTTCTCTGGCTTCATGGCTTAGGTGACTCTGGCCCTGCCAACGAACCCATCAAGAACTTGTTCACTTCCCCTCACTTCAGGAACACCAAATGGCTCTTCCCCTCTGCCCCAGATGCCCCTGTCACTTGCAACTGTAATCAACTATCTTCTTTCCTTTCTCACTCTCTCTCTCTCTCTCTCTTTACTGTTACCCTTCAAATTAAAGCTTTTTCATGCTTTCTATGGAGAATGAATCATTCAATCAGACTGATACTTGATTCCCTAATTCAAAATCATTAGTTTCAAGGATTAAGTTAAGAACAAAATAATTTTTGGTTATCAGACTTATTTCATCAATTAATTTGACGTTAAATAAAGCAATTGTTTATAGTTAAATAAGGAAATTTTAATGTGGTTATATTTTTTCATAAAATTTCTTAGGATCACATTTGTGTAAAGGGTTAAACTTGTTAGACAGTAGAATCTTGTTAGTGAGAATGGCGGACTAAATGGAAGATAGACTAGTGGTTAGAGGTAAGAGGAAAACCTGTGACACTGTGTGAATTGGTCCAGCAAGATCTCTATGCGAACCAGTCGAGTAGATATCATACATTATATCACCCAATAGTGTGATTTAATCCATGTAGCTGACTCCACTTAGTGGGATAAGACTTCGTTATTGTTTATTGTTGGTTACACTTGTTACTATTGCCATGGGCATGGATGTTAAGTGTGTTGCTTTTGGATCCCCCAACTAACAATGGAGAGAAGAGTATTGGCAGCGATGAGCTTAGAATCCTGTATGATGGTGGATTGGTGACCACAGTGCAATTCCTAGAAATTCAAGTACATAGAGTTGCACTCTTGTCTCCAATTATTGCTTTTATCCTGAAGATATATCGATCCAACAATTATAATTTTTGAGAAAAGGTCCTTGTAACCCATTTCATATGTATGCTCTCGTTTTTTATTTCTTCAATGTTTAAAGTCTTAAGTTTTTGCTTGATTGGCAAACTTTAACTATGCATCCATCCTAGTTTTAAAGCATATTCATTTCACCACTGTATAAGATGAGATCACAATTCCTTTCAACGTCATATATTGATAATGTGGCTTGGTATATGTTTCTAAACTTTAAAGAAGGAAGATACATTATGCTTTCCAGTCTGAGAGATATTTGTTTCGTCTTGTAGATGGTCATGTAATGCCCTCATGGTTTGACATTCATGAGATTCCTGTCACTGCTGTAAGTTTAGCATTCCTTTATCTCTGTGATTCATTA
>JASCZI010030216.1:260865-303593 GCA_036250425.1 Stylosanthes scabra
TTAATTCAATTACTTTGTTTTAATAGAAAGCTGGTCTACATGGTGAGCAATTTGAGGTTGTGCGTTTTCTTAGAAATTATTAGTTGCATAACTCATCCTAGAATTTCTTAGTTTTGCCATTTACTTCATTGAGAAGTCCAACTTAGTATTCTTCTATGATTGTAGTGTTTGCACCTATATCTTGAAAGTATTCACTTATATTTTTCAGGATTCTCCACAAGATGAGGCTGGTTTGCTTAAAGCTGTTAAGAATGTACATGCTACAATAGACAAGGAAATAGCTGATGGCACAGACCCTAAAAATGTATTTATCTGCGGATTCAGTCAAGGAGGTTTCTTTCTTATTTCTTTCTCTATGTGTCTTTACATGTCACTGTGCTTTCACCTCTCCTTTATCACACGATTCCTTTAAAGAAAAGCATATGTATAAAGTTCCAATGAATTGCACGTTTTGCAGGTGCATTGACCTTGGCTAGTGTTCTGCTGTACCCAAAAACTTTAGGTGGAGGTGCGGTATTTAGTGGCTGGGTTCCATTTAACTCATCTTCGTCCATCACAGGACAAATTACACCCGAGGCAAAGCGGGTGCGGATATTTAAGAATTTCATTATTCTTATTACTTGTTTGATATAACTGAAAAATATCTACATCATAATATCCCAACTAAAAATATTAGCCTTTACTTTACACTAGGAACATGAGGTTTACAGAAAACTACATCTAGAGCTTTCGATATGAACCATGTGCTTTAAATTGGAATAACTTAGTACCGATCGATGGAATATCCGAGTTTTCTAAGGCAATTATAATTTGTATACCAAGTCCATGAATACGATGTAACTCAACTGAACTTTGGTATGTACTTATCACCTATTTTAGTCATGTTGACATTGTTTATATAAATATCTGCAGACACCTATATTGTGGTCCCATGGGATTGTTGATAGAACAGTCTTGTTTGAGGCTGGACAAGCAGGTCCCCCTTTCCTTGAAAAAATTGGTGTTGGCTGTGAATTTAAGGTGAGATTTCAAGTTTTCAATGATTCTTCTATTGACCCCTCTTTTTTTAATCTTCATCATGATGCTGACATTTGTTCTAATTGCAGGCTTATCCCGGTCTTGCCCATTCTATAAGCAACGAGGAACTCCGAAATCTGGAGTCGTGGATCAAGGCGCGCCTACAGAGTTCTTCGTAATGGTTTCTGGTCCCGCAAGATCTTTCTCTCTTTTGCGTTATTTTTTCACTTGGTGGAATATGATATGGTCTGTAAGAAGAAAGCAACTCGTCCTCTATGGCTGAAAGGGGGGAAATGATGGAATTTGGTATCTTGCATTGCAATATTTATGATAGATTTGACGGGGCAACCTTCTGAGTTGTGAGTTCTGATCAATGGTTCATTGTCCATTTGTTAATGTTAAAAGTTAGAGCAGGGGTGGAATTGTTATTACTTATTACCCTCTCTGCTGCTGTCATTCATGCATTTTACCATTTGCTTTTTCTTTCCTCTGGAAACCCATGAATGAAATAATTCACCTTTAGCTAAAGAATATGCTTTTTCAGTTAATTGTTCTTTATGAATCTATAGGTTATAATGACCATAGGTCATAATATTAAGGACCATTAAACTTTAATCTGGAATATAGCCTTAATCAGTTAATTGTATTGTATTTGTAGGCAGCTGGAAGCATGGAACTTTTATGACTTCACAGTTCAGAGAGTGAATAAGTGAATAGTTCACCAAAACTCTCTTTTCCCCCCTTTTTTTTAACCAAAATTTATTACATTTCACACAGACAGTAAATAAAAATAGTGACAGTAAACAGAATGAATTAAGTAAACAAGGGTCAATGTTACAGGAAAAAGAGTGTCATTAACCCAGCAAGTGATTGTAGCCACTTGAAATTTTTTGCTTTTTTGTTACCCTATAACTTGCAAGTTGCACTGTAGCCATGCAGCATAGTTTTTGCTTCTTTCTGCTGGGACCATTTCAGAGGTGGGTTGAGTTTGAGACCAGAGTGATTAAAGAATATGTTTTAGCTGAAAAGCTGGAAAAAGTTACTGTATTTCTAGCATTATCAATTAAAAGATGTTGGCACTTCTCTAATTAAATATACCTTAATCCATGATTTGCAGTTTAAAATATATCTTAGCTATATATTAATTATACCATATCCAAGGAGTTTAACACTTTAACTTGAAAACTAACTATTTTGAAACAAAAAGTTTATTAGTACACCAAAATCAGCCATCAATGTATAATATATATTAAAATACAAAATACAAATTAAAAAATAATTAAACTACATATATATTTTATATTTAATTGTATTATACACTGATAACTAATTTTAGTGGTTGATTGTGATGTATACATAGCATAACCCATTTTAAAATTATTTTTTAACACAAATTCTAAACTTTTACTTCAACCCTAAACTAAATTATCCAAACAAAATATTTTATAATTAAAAACTAGTTTTCTGTATTTATTCTAAAAGTTATCATATCTTTATTTTTAAATGATGTGTGACTTTATTCCTTGGTAATGCTTTCACTTGGCATATATATATATGTAACTTTTATTTTTCTCTGTTTTGGCAAAACGCCAAAGGTGAAGCCAATAATAAACAGGGGAGTGAGGCAGAGAGGGGGCATTGATTTGGAGATAATGGGTAATGAAGACACAAGGAGTACTTGACAAATAGCAAGCATCTGAAAATCTTTAAATTCAGTAAGGTTCCATCTTCTTGCTATCATTGTAGGCATCTTATGCCTTTTAGTGACAGTGGCGCCACCACTCTCCACTGTCTTCTACCTTCCATTCTTTAATTAATACTAATAATTTGTTACACTCCTTATCTCATTAATTTAACTTGTTGGTCAAGGGTTTTTTACTTTTCTTGTAGTAATTAATAATAAAAGAGCACTTTTTGGTAATCAATTATGTATCTATGTATCTATGTTTCCCCCTCCCAAAACCTTTCTATTTTTTAATGTCATAAAGTGCTAAATTGAATCATCGCCATGGAACGCTTATGGAGGTATACAAGGAAGGGAAAAGTTGGTAACAATTTCTGTGTTGGTTGGAACGTTGTTATTGTTAGCTTTAGTAATTGAAAGCTAGAGTTGCATGCAATTCTTAATTAACAATAATGAAACACATTATTTATTTATTTTCAATTGAGAAGGATGCCTTTAATTATTCATAATGATAAAAATACATCTCTAACATATTTATTTGGTCATAACTATGATTTTATTTCATTTCATTTCATTTTTTTGAATTTCTCATTAAAAATAGAGATGTCTTTTAGGCCGGGATGTTGCGTTTTTTTTATTTCTTATTAACACAGTGAGATACTATCTTAGTATCTTCAATTTTTTTTTTTTTTTGGGTGACTATCTTAGTATCTTCAATTGAATAAGATTTAGGTGGGTTCAAAGTTTACCAGAATTATTATTATTATTTTCCGGTTGTCGAATTTTTGTACTTAGTAAGCATTTGAGTATAAGAGCATCTCTAATGGGATATATTTTAGATATTAATTTTTATTGAAATCATAAATGAATTGAGTTGATATTGAATTATGCATTGGAAGGAATAGAGAAAGTGATACCGGTATCACTAAGTTGATACCCTATCACTTTGAAGGAATGTCAATTAGGATGTGCCATGCGTAGAACTCATTAAATACAGGTTAATTAAATAGTATTATGTGGGACCCAAATTGATTTTAATTCAAAACCAAGCATTGAAGTAATAAATTTCATATTCATCTCAAATTATATATGATCCCACAAATATTTACGTGATATCTTGTAGAACCTAAAATAATTTTAAAACTAATACTAGTATTAGAGATGCTATAAGGAATAATTATAGTCTCACATGTCCCACTGTTGCATTTTTTGCGATAACACTTTCGTCTTTTTGTCATGTGAAGATAGCTTTTCTATGTTAAAATTATTCATTGAAACGCATGCCACAAGCCACTATATTTGAATAGGAATATGTGGTGAAAACTCTAGTGTAGTTAAATTTTTATTGTGTGTGTTGATGATGGTAAATGAAAGTTCCATTACTCTTGACTAAAGGTTAGATATATATAATAGGAGAGTTATCTTAGCTAAGTGTTAGTATTAAGAGATGATCCCAACACAAATGAGACTTATTATCTTCTTAATTAATTTGTTTATCCTTTAAGAAAATAAATCAGGTAAGATGGAGCTACGAAAATATATGTCACCGTTTAATCATCCGAAGAACTCATCAATCATATTATTATATTAAATATTAATTTCGATTATACAAGGTTATTTATTTTGGATAGCTCATAGTATTGTTTGTGGAATTGGATTAATTAGCAGGGATAACATAAAATTCTTTGTAATGAAAGCAATAATATTTTCCACTGGATTTATTGTCAAAAGACTTGAAGTGAGGCTTGATATACACTGTTAAATCTTAGTGAATCGTGTTTTGTGATTTTGAAATTAACAAAGCAATATTATTGATGTAACATTGGAACTATATAATATGATGATAATAAATATGGGATACAATAATTTGAGGCATATATGTATTTTTTTTAATTAAATTTTATCCAATTATTTATTCCATTATTAATAAAAGATTATTTCGATATGAAATAAAAAATTATTTTAATTTTAATTTTTTAATTATTAAATATTAAAATAATCTTATATCTAATATAAAAATAGACGATTTAGTTATACTTATACACTTATACGATGAAAATAAAAATACATGCAACAACATCAATACGAATAAAGAATAGAAAAAATAATTCTAAAAAATAATAATAATAGGAGTAAACTAATAATTGAGTGTGACAAGTTCATGTGAGGAGAGTAAAAAAGCCGCCAGAGATAGGGTTAGAAATAATTTAGATAGGCCAAACTAATCCCACCAAACGAAACGAAAGAAAAACCCTAATTCAATATACGACGGTACTTGCAAGAGTGAGTGTGTAGTTTGTTTCAAATTGAAACCATTGACAGCGACACACTCTCAATGGCTCCGGGTCCCACTCTTGCACTAATCACAAGGCTACACTACACCAATACCCCTACACCCTCCTCGCACCTGATCATATCCCCGACCCTAACCCCAAAACTACGTCACCAACTCCAATACCTAGCAACCCTAACCGCTAACCTCCCCTTTTTCAAGTCTTCACTCTACTAATTAATTTAATTACGTCTCATTTCTAACTCACCTAGTTAATTACTCATGTAACTTAATTACTTTTACTCATGTAAACTTGTTTTAAAATTAAGACTCCTCAAGATTTCAGAGTAATCCTGTTTCGTTTAGACTCGGTAAGAGGAGGATTTTGTTTAGTTTTTGTTAGAATAAAACCTCATCAACCCTTCAAAGTTGAAAGTTGAAACCTCTATTCTCTCTTTTTTCTTCTCTCTCTCTTTTTTTTTCTTTTCTTCCATTTTCAGTGTTAGATAAGAAGACCACACCAAACCAAACGCTTTCTCTTTCTCTCTCTCTCTCTCTCAACCATGAAGAAGCTTTACCGAAAAGGAACGGTTCACCCGTCACCGCCTATCATCTCCGACCAACTTTCCTTCCTTCCGGCCACCATCCTCACCCTCACCGCCGCCCTCACGCCAGAAGACAGGGAAGTCCTCGCATACCTCATTTCTTGCTCATCCTCCTCCAACAACCCCCGCCGCACCACCACCACCACCACCGCAACTTCAAGGAGCAGCTCCGCCTCAGGCGGCGGTGACCACGCTCCAGTCTTCAGCTGTAACTGCTTCCGTTGCTACATGAGTTACTGGGTTCGGTGGGACTCTTCGCCGAATCGGCAGCTCATACACGAGATCATCGACGCCTTTGAGGAGTGGCTAGCTCAGAAAGGAGGAAAGAAGCACAACAACAATAATGGAGGAAGGAAAGAGAAGAGGAACAAAAGAGGCTCCAATAACAACAAGATGCAACAAACAGGTGAGTTGCTGTTGAATCGGACCGAGTCAGTGGCGAGTTCTGAGAGCACCGAGTCGTCATCAACCGAGTTGGAATCGGCGGTGGTGGTGGTGGAAAATAGCAGTAACGATAGTGAAGATGGTGAGATTAGGGTTGAAGAAGATGAGAAGGGTTCAGTGAGAAGATTTGTGAGTTTCATTGGTGAAAGAATTTGGGGTGCTTGGGGACAGTGAATGAATCAAAAATTGAATGAAGAAAAAAAAAGCTGAAAATGGGGGGAAAAAAATAACAAACTAAGAAGGAGAAAGAGGAAAGGTGGGTTCAGAATTTTCACCTTCTCTTTTTTTTTTTTTCTCCCCTCTCTTTTCTTTTTATTTTTCATTTTTTTTTTAACTTTTTGTACATTATTAATTACTACTATTACTCTTCCTGCTATGCAATGTTTAAAAGAAGAAATGGTTGCTTCTTTTTTTTTTTTGTAATCCAATGGATTAATTAGTTTTGTTATAATCATAAATCAAAGCATACATATATCCTCTGCATTTTTGTTCCTTTGTTCTTGTCAATTTCTGGCTAAACTGTGTTTCCTACGGCAAGGTTTTGTTATGCCAATTTTATTTTATTTTTTTGTAACCGTTTTGAGGTTGCTGAGTTGTTAAGAAAATCAGTTATAATATCTAGGTATACTATTTGGTATTTACTCATTAATCCAACGCAAAATAGAAAATCAATTTCAATCTGAGTATCACTGTGGCGGCTTGATGAATTATTGTAGGTCAAATATTGTGAATTTCTTTTCCAGAAATTACAAATTGTAAATTGAATTTCTTCTCAACTTCGTTTGATTTCCTAATCGTAATATGATAGATTATGTGGAATGAAAAGATGAATTTGACCAGTTCCTTTTTCAAACTCGAGAAAGCTCACGAGAAAATGCGCAAGAAACTCGTGGATAATTCTTTTTCCTAATAAGCGTGTATGTGTGTATATTCAAAGTGGAAAATTTTCATTTACTCGTGTCTTTTCTCTGTTTTGGTCCTCTTATTTAATGTAGAAGTCTTGAGAATTATATTTTCTTGGAAAAATGTTCGGCCAGAATGATTTTGTTCTATAATTAGCTCACTAGTTTTACTTTTAATGATCTTAGATATATATAATTCTCAATACTCTTTATCTTAAAGATGATTTATTTTGAAAAAATCAGTGTATTTAAACGTGTTTTATTATTACTTTCACATGTTTTTTTTTTCCTCTTCAATTAAGAATCACAATAGTGGAGTGAACTGTGAGTGGCATTTTGATTCAATGACATTCTTAAATTAATTGCTTTTCTGAGGAGTTATCGCCGGTGAGGATTTATTTGTATTCTTGTCCTCTCCTGCTGAGGAATTGCCACTTTCAAGTTTCAATTATCTTTTTGTGACAAATTAATTTTTTTTACAATAAAATTCAAAATTATAATATTTCCAAAATAAATTACCTATGTATAAAATAAAATTATAACCTCCTTTACCAAAATAATAATAATAACAAATCCTCTTTCCCCCAGCTTATGACCATGTTAGAATCAATCAAATCAAACAAGTAAACAACTAGGTTTTGTGCCCTATTTTAATTTTATTTTTTTTGAAAATAAGTTAAAATTTTTAAAATATATTTTTCCTTTTTAAATTTTTAGAACTTTTATACATTTTTTTTATTTGAAGTAATAGAGAACAGGGATAAAAAAATAAATTTTAAAAAAGAACAAGTTAGGTTGGTGTGGCGAAGAACGAGGTGGGCAAAAGTTAGGGCTTCGATTGAAGCAAAGGATGCAAAACAAATAAAATCGCCACCATTGATACTTGACTCATACTCTTTTTTTTCTTTGTTCTCCTTCTCCAAGGTGAAAAGCCATTTTCATTTATTCTTTCCATGTATTATTATTGGAAATTATATACTCTTTTAAGAATCAACATCATCTTCATCGCATCTACCATTTTCAATTATTCTTTTCCAATAATGTTTCGCATAATGTAACCAAAACAAATAATGTATCGCATAATCCTTCATTGATCTTGCCTTTATTAAATCTTAATTTGAGTTAACTAAGTTCATGTCGTAGTACTTCTTTAATGAAAGTGGACATTAAATATTATTAGTAGTAGTTATTTTCTGTAACGATCCATTATAAAATATAAATAAATAAGATATATATACGGACACTAATAAATGTTGAATTAGCCTCCTTATAGTTTTTTTCACTTATTTTTGTATGCTTATTCCTTAATTCGGAATGACTAAATGGAGTAGTTGTTTTATTTTCTAAACTTTAAAAAAAAATTGGCACCGTACACAAATTACATCAGATAGCATTTGATTAAAATGTGGATCTAAGGTTCGGTTCGACAATGTTGTGGTTTAAAAAAGTGGCTGAGTTTTTTGTGCTCTAAAAAAATAGTTGATAAAGAGTCACTTTATAATCATTTGGTAAAATAACTCAAAATTGCTCTCAATAAGCAGAAGCTACAAATATCGCGTTTGGTAAATTAATTTGATAGTTGCTTCCAAAGTAATAAATTATTACAACGACCTTTTTGTTAGTATGTGATGCATTAATGTAAATTAAATATAATTAATTGAGGATAAAATTGATATTTTATTAAAATATAAGGTTAATTTGTCATTTTACTTTTTGAGGAGCCAGGGTCAGCTTTAAAAAGCTACTCTTGAGAGCTCTTAAAAGCACCCTCGGCTCTCAAAAGCCAGAGCAAAAGCTCCTTGACTTTTTGAGTTACCAAGCGGGCTCCTGCTTTTTGAGAGCAGAAGTATTTGACCGAAAAATTTTACCAAATTCACCTTAATTCGTATTGAAATAAAATCGAGTCGTATTGAAATAGGAAGTACGTCCTCTCAATTTATTTTTCTCAATTCTTATTGTAAATAATTTTTTTAATTATAAACTTTTTTAGGTAAAAAAAAAAAAAGTCATGTAAAAAAATATATTGAATAGTAAAATATTATACTTAACAAACTATTAGGATTAAACTTGTGGACCAAAATTGTACTTGAAATTTGAATTGCAATATGAAGAAAATTATTTTTAATATGGCGTAACATGAGGTGTAATCCCATGTTACGTGAGGCAGCTGGTGATTTGCGTTAATATGGCACAGTAATTAGGGTTGAGAAGAATCCGTCAGCGATGGATTGTCAACAATGCGTAAGTGACGCATTCCATATTTTTTTATTTTTTTTAAAATAAATAAATAAATCTGACGGCTGAGATGAAAAAAAACATGGAGCATCGTATGGCTACTAGGCATGTGTAATCCGTCAGCCACGGATTCAGTTTGGAAAAAATAAAAAAAGGAGAGATCTGGGCGCATAGGAGGCCACGTCTTCAATCGTGTGGCTGCCAGACATTTGCAATCCGTCAGCCACGGATTCAGTTTGGAAAAAATAAAAATAAAAATAAAATTAAAATGAGAGATCTGATGGCGCAGAGGAGGCCACGTCTTCAATCGTGTGGCTACCATGCATTTTCAATCCGTTAGCCACGGATTCAGTTTTCAAAAAATAAATAAAAAAAATTAGAAGGAGAGATCTGACGGCGCAGATGAGGCCTAGTCTTCAATCGTGTGGCTCTCCTTTTAATACAATCCGTCACACATGCATTGCTTGTCACGTTTTTTAAAAATACAACTCCCAAACAATACGTTACACACGCATTGTGTGTATTTTTTTACACATCAATCCTGTAATGACGCATTCTTTGTTATTTTTAAAAATAAAATAAAATAAAATGGCATCCGTTTTTGACGAATTGTCTTGGCCATATTAAAACAAAACATACATATCTTCTCATATATATATGAAAATCACACCTGTGATAGTAATATACAAAAAAAAAATTTCCGCAATATGAATAGTCCATAAGCCCCTTTTCAGCTGTGAGTCAACAATCAAGTTAAATATTCTAATTAATGGGAATCAAGTAGACATATAATTATCTTGTTAAATAAATTGGTATTGGAATGGTTAATTTATTCCATGAATATAAAGTAATTCAAGGATCAAGCTAAACATATAAATTAATCAATTCGGGTTGGTCTAGTGATTAATTCACTAGTTTGTTTAAATAAATGTTATGGATTTAAATTTCGCCTTATACATGCAGCAATTCAGTGGTCAGCGGTTGGAAAACAAAAAAAAATAAACATATAAATTTAATTTGAAATTCAATAATTAAATTAATTACCGGATAAAAATTTAAGACTAAATTAAACATTTGATTTTGTCGTGAGAATGAGATATGCATGCATGATTATTTTGTTGCTTCGTAGTTAAGGTTGAGTTGACTGTTTGGCCATGGCAACACCTCATCAGATAGAGAGCCAACGGAAAAATAACACATCATAATAATAAGAAGGTGAATGCATGGTAAGAAGAAGAAGAAGGTAAAGAAGAATGAGTCACAAGTCAAGATTTTGCAGCGTTTTATTTCATCGTCGTTCATTGATGTCTCATCCATCAAGACAAAACACTCTCATTCCTCAACCTATTATATTTGGAATAAATAGTCAAAATTCAAAATTATTATATTTATCATAATATTTAGAATATTTAATATTTAATTTAATAATAATTAATAAATAAAAATTAAAATTAAAATACAAAAATTATGATTACTTATAATTAAAATATTATTATGCAAACTTTTTTCATTAACCTCTTCAAATTATTATTATTAAGTTCTAATCTTTATATTATGAGAAATTTGACTTATACTATTTGATCCTAAGAGTGTCTCAGAAAACTTACAACAAGAATATTCTAGCAAAATACTAATAATAAAAAAATTATAATAAAAAAAAATCAAAAACTGAATATCAATTTGTTTACGTACTAATAATAATTAATTAAATAATGATAATAATGACTTAAATTGAATCTATCGAGCTCATGGTATGTGTGTGACAATGACTCTAAAATATTAAAGCCTTTAATTTATAATAATCCAAAGCGGACGTAATTGACTAGGTTTTGTTTCCTTTGCCCTTTACTCAGTCTGAAGGGCATGCATCATCATATCTATATATGTACATGCTCATTATTTCATGTCTTTATTAGTCAAATTTCTCAATCTAAATTCTAAACTATATACCAATTAAGTTCGTTTCTTAGCACTCCCATCAGCAGCATCATTTTCTTAATTCAAACCTAAAGTATATATCATGATATTTTAAAAATAACTCATGCTTACTGATTCAATGCAAGCTAAGAGGGAAAAAAATTATTCCACATAAACACAAAAAAAATAAGTATTAATTAGTTATTTATATAGACTAATTAAACAGTAATTCCATATTCATATTTATACTCAAATTTATTCTTAAATAATAATATAATAAAATTAAGAGACCTATATTTATAATAAAATACGAATAATTTAGTATTTATAAAAAGTTTTACAATCTATGATAAAAAAGTTTAATTTTTTTAATTATTTACTCTATTACAAAAATGTAAAGTATTTATAAAACTTTATTTTGGTTTAATTTTGATTCTCTTTTTCAGTTGCTATTGATACGTATGCAAAAATTAAGAAAAATTAAAAAATATTTATAATGATAATATAAAATCCTTAATTATTTTTAAAGCTACATGCATGCCCACCCCATAACTTTTCTTGAACAAAATAGATAAGTAGATTATGAAACGATTAAAGAGATTAGTGTCCTAACCAACCTAGGTTGGTTAGTGGTTAACTCACTAGTTTGGGAATTCGAATTTCGCCTTGTGCATGTAGTAATCCGCGGAGGAGTAGTCTTAGGATGGGGGATATCTTTGGAAGAAAAAAAAAGATTAGTGTCCTATCCTAAATTCAATTATTGTGACCGAAATGGTATAATTAAGTTCACTGTGTTACTCAATTGGGAATTATTACTTTGGATATATCCGATGATCCCTGTATGCATACATTGGATATTTATTAAGAGTTAATCCTTGATAAGAGGAGTAGCTGCCGCGTAACGAACTTTCGTCTATATATAATTGAAACTTCCCATTATTGACAGTGCAAATTCCTTACATTTAATATATAAGCTAGAAGAGTGTTCATTAATTTAATTAAGCTGGTTCACTTTCAAGAAAAAGGAGAATATATATATATATATATATATGTTTAAAGTGTTCCAACAAATTAAGACAGCATCTGGCGGTAGGTGAAATGCATTAATTAGTTGTTTGGTGGATAATGGTTGCTGTATGTTGTTGCTGCATTTGGTAGTTGGTGAGCTTCATATTACTCTTTGCTAGTAGTTATATACTACAAAAGGACCTTAATTTAATTAATTTAACAATATATGCTGTTAGATGCACACACAAAAATCAATTGTTAATTAATTATTTATGTAAAATAATATTGAAATAAAAAATATACTAAAACATACTCTTGTATTGTTTAAACTTTAAAGTTTAAAACTTTAAAGACTAGACAATACTTTGAGGCAACGTTTGTGACTTTGTGGCCGCAATGTGTACCAGTTTCTGTTATTTGCTATTTTCACCGCTTTGGGGTCGGAATTGAAATAGTATTTAGTTTGTGGCTCTTTAAAATTTAAGATAAGATAGAGTGGATGAATGATCTTCCATTTTATCACCGTTTCAGTGCTTAATCAAAATAAAAATATAAACCAACACAGTGTGACTTGCTTGATATATAGGAATATAAATATACAATGTTTGGATAATATAAAACTAAATGGGAACGAATCAATTTTACGCCATCACTTTTCATTGTTAGGATCAAATCTTCTGTTGTGTTTGTGTTTGTATGAGGGGTTATGTTTTTTTTTTTTTTTTTGCACACAGCTTATGTTTTGTTTATGTGGTTTTTTTTGTATTTTTTTGCCTTGATGGGCTGTTATGAATTAATTGATCCACTATTTAGATGCTCCACTATATCATGTTTCGAGTACAATTTGTTTGGCTTGGAGGTTAATCTACCATAAAATATGACTTTTTTGTCCTTTTTTTAGTGTACACTTTTTTTTACTCTTTTTTTTTTACTTTAATTATGCTATTTTTTTTCCATACAAAAAAAATTATGCTGTTTTGTTTGCTTAGATGTGGCCTACTATACGTCTATACTATGTGCTTTTTGTTAGTTTCTTTCCTTTTTTTCTGGTACATGGTTGGTAGTTCTGAGTCTGACATTCAAATCCTAGTGTTTCTAGTTTCTAAGGTTTTAAAATAGTGCAAAAAAAAGGTTTTTTTTGGTCTGGCAAAAACAAAGTTTTAAAATAGCACCAACGTAATACTAGTAATGCAATTAGTTTAGGATCCAAGATTTAGAGAGACACATTAACTTGATTTTCTTTTTGGTATTAGACACATCAACTTGATAGTGATGGATTGATTTTTTTGGTCATGGGTGATGGACTGACTTGAATTATTTCCCACTTTTATGGATTGACTTTTGCTGATATATTGGGCCCACTAATATGTATACAGACATGGACTTGTTGAAACTGGGGATTTGTCATGTCAAAAAAAAAAACTGGGGATTTGTATATCTTATTTGTTATCCTAGCTCCTGTTACTTGTTGAACTTGAACTTGTCTATTACGTTACTTGTTAAAAATAAATAAATAACGATTTTATTTACACACTAAAATTAATTATTAAAATCAGCATCATGTATATTTATGGTGCTTGTTCCGATACGATGGTTAACTAAAAAGTACCGATATGTTAATTTAAATTGGCATGTAAGATTTCGACATGTAGGATATTTATATCCACGTCAGCATTTAATTTTTTAATTTTTTTTAAATAAATTATTTTATCAATGTGTATACTAAAATACCATTATATATTTAAGTTAAAAATCAAATTTACCCCTTTAATCCAATTTATCAAAAGATCAAATAATTTTTATTAATCTTATTAACAAAAGTATTTTTTTAATAGATTTAAACAATTAAACTAGATTACATTAATTCAATTAACACATGATTAAAATTAAAAAAAAATCCAAAATCTGAGACTGATTATCAAAAATTTCAATTTATCAACAAATTTATAATAGAACCCTAATCTCTATTTTTCGAAGATTCACCGGGTGCGACAATTAGCCTTGATCTGAGATTGATTCTGTTGTGCGGAAAGCTAAGCATTATTGATTGATATTTATTGAAGCCAATAATAAGCTAGTGATTTCAAACGGTGAAATGTCTTTTATTCTCAAAGTGACATCGTTAACTATTTTTTATGTTTTTTATCTTTACGTTCACTCTGACTACCTTCTTGTACCATAAAAATACATTTTAACGACGTCAGGACATTCATTATCAAAAGAATCTCTTGTAAAATTATTATTATTTTATACTAATTAAGTGTCGATCGAGCTCATGGAGAAGAAGAACATACACAACGCCGATGAATCTTTGGGAAGTAGAAATTATGGTTCTATTCTAAATTTGTTGGTGAATTTAGGTTTTTTAATGATCAATCTTATCTTAGGTTTAGATTTTTTATTTCTATATTTTAATTATGTGTTTTATTGAATTAATATAATCTGATTTTAATTGTTTGAATTTATTAAAAATGATATTTTTATCAATAAAATTAATAATGATTATTGGACTTTTTGATAAATAGGATTAAAGGGGTAAATTAGACTTTTAACTTAAATATATAATGGTATTTTAGTATATATATTGATAAAATAATTTATTTTAAAAAATTAAATGCTGACATGGATATAAGTATCCTACGTGTCGAAATTTTACATGCCAATTTAAATTAACGTATTGATATGTCTTAATTAACTATCGTACCGGAGCAAGCACCTATATTTATATTGAGAAAAGTTAGGTGGCCAGCAACTCAAATTTCATGTTTTTAACTAAGATATTTGAATGTTGATAGTTAGTTGCTGGCCAAAAATAAAAAAATTTTATTAACCATGTAGCATATGTAATTTTATTATTTTTAATTCTTAAAAAAATTTATCCAACTAAAATGACAATAATTGATCATGAACAGCTAAGATTAAGGAAAATATGAAGTAAATTATTAAATTTATAAGTTTTAACTTTTATTAAATCCGATGAATTACAAAGAAATAGAGAAAGATTTATTCTTAGCCACAACTACATTAATAAATTTGAGGAATGTCACACAGAGCGTAAATAAAGTTATTATATTTGATTTAATATTTATAATTATATACTTTTAACATTTAAAATGATCAATTTATTTTAATTTATTGTGACATCAATTTATTTGAATAATAATTAGGAAAACAAATATATTAAAGAAATCTTTTAAAAAATAAATTATGACTACTTATAACTATAACGTATTTAATTATGATTCCCAAACTTTTCTCATAAATTTTCACTAAGAACCTCATCATTTACTAACCAACTTTATAAAAAATAATTTAAAGAAAAATGGTATTACTATGCACGTTTAACAAAAATAAATATGTATTGGTTCTTGCAGAACATAAATATGGTGAAAATCTTATAGTTGTCACAAGGTACTATTCTCATACTTAGCTTGCTGTCAGTATTATATTATCTATCCGCTTAAATACGGTAACATTACTACATATTAATATGTTATGTGTATAATGTACTGTATTTAAATGTTAGAAGTTATTAGCTAACCTAATGCATTCATTTGAATTCAACCCGGAATCACATATGCATGTATTATAAACGTGGTTCATGCATAATTCATTGCTCAACTAGAAACTTTCATTTGAATTAAAGCGACATAACCTTGTTTTTTCTATTAAGAAAGGGTTACCTTTGCTTCGAAAGGAATTAGCTAATATTAATGGTTAAACAGAGGACGAAATTGACTTGGATTTTTTATTCATATTTTGAAGAGAAAAAAAAATAGCTTTTGAAGATTTTAGTGTATGTTTGATTTAAGGTTATAATATACATCAAACAACATTGAGCCGAACTTGTTTAGATTTTCTTTTTTCAATTTGATTTTGTCATCAGTCGTGTTTAACCTCGCAATATTTTATAATTTTTGTTTTTAATTTTTAACAATGTTAGTTAATCAATAAAAATTTAACCCATTTCAGCTAGCAATTTAAATTAAATGTTTTAGTTTTTTAAGTTTCAAATATTCTATTTCTAAAAAATATAAAATTAATTGATCATTAATTGCTTAAGATTTCGAATGTTTATGACCTTTACTGTGAACGTTTTATAAACAATAGTTATAAATGTTTTTATTTTTTATGTTTTTATTTTTTATTGGGTAATTTATTGATTAGAAAAATATTGATCATCTATATTTTTTTTTTAAATTTTTTACATTGAGAATTGATTGTAAAATTTTTTTTTTTCATTTTTCTTATCTTTTCTACAATGTCATCTTTATTTTATTTCACAACTACTATTTTTCACCTTTCCATTTTCATGTTATTTCAATTTCTCCTCATGATTTATACTTTCCGGTATCAATTTCAATTTGATTTCCTTTCACTCATTTCACACACTATTTTTTTTTTCTTTTTCAATCACTATTTAAAACTTGAGCACTTCAAGTCCAAAAAAAAAAAAAAAGTTGAGCACTTCTTTTAGTCACTATTTAAACCCTATACTACACAGCCATATACATATTATAGCAATTGCTTAATTTAATTTTTCCAAATCATAATGCATATCCACATGTCACAAATTTTCCATAATACAAAAAACCTACTAACAAACTCACCTACATATTTCTTATTTTCGAATACTAAAAAATGTAACTCTAACTATAATGGTGGAGCTAAAGATTCCATTCTAGTGTTCTAATGCCCAAAAATGCTAATAATTTCCAAATGCGCTCATAATGGTTGAAATTAAACGAAGCTTTTTAATATACACTAAAAATGGAAAGAAAATCAATTTATTACCTTCTTATGGCACTTTTTCAAGTATCCTAGTTTTTTTTGCTAGATCTAAAGATCTAATTTCGGCACGGAGGAAGAAAATACTAGTTGCTACTTGGAATTTGCAGCTCGGTGGAATCCAAGAGAAAAATGTCTTTGATACTTTAATTTATTTATAAGGGAATGATTTTTTAATTTCTTTTCATTAATTATTGTGTGTATTTAGATTAACATTTGTAAATAGATTAAATGTGTTTTTATAAAATTAATTTTAATTAAAATTGAATTAACACTAATGTAATATGTGTTTGTTTAGTTATTTTTTTCTTCTAAAAGGTGCTTTAAAGAAAATAAATATTATTTGAATGATATTAGTTAAAATTACGTCAGAATGCAAATTTATTAAAAAGAAAATGGAAACTCAAAACTGATATACTATTTTTTAATGTACAATATTAAAATAGGCAATTAACATTTTTATTACTTTTTTTACATAAATTTAACCAATTTTATCACTAAAGGTAAGTTTAGAGCAAAACTTAATTTACATTTAAGTTAATGAAATTTTATCCAAACACAATTGTATTCATTCGAAACCTACGTTTAGAGATATCCAACGACAAACCAAAACATACGTTATGGTAAAATGTAATTTCTCATTGTATAATTTTTAAATGAGACTAATAATAAATATGTGAGAAAAAATGTTTAATCATAAAAAATTACACTTAACGAATACTTAAAAGAGAAAAAATTAAAAAAAATTCATTCCCACCAAAATTGGAAGTACTAAGAAACTACAAGCGCCTATGGTATGGTGACAAGTTTGGAGATCAATTTTAACATATCGCTCATCATTTCGGTAAAATGTAGAGAATAGCGTATTAGAAGATAAATCGAATCCAATGCGTTGTCAATTACATATTTTGGTATCCAATTTAGTGCAAGTGTAAATTGATAAATTGAATAAAACTCAGAGCTAAAACAGATAGGTTGGTAATCATAAAATCAATGATTAATAGTCTTCTATTATATTATTTCGAATTGTTCAAATAGAGGAAAAATAATATCCATTAAAAAAAAGTGTTTTCAAAAAAATTAGGTTAAATTATACATAAGGTCCTTATAGTTTCAGTGAAATTGCAACCAAGTCCCTATAGTTTAAAAGTTTATAATTGAGTCCCTGTATTTATAAAAAACTTGTAATTTAGTCCCTGTTCGAATTTGACATTTAAAAAAATGGTTAAGTCATGTGTTATTACAATTGTACCCTCACTATCTCCTTCAATGAGTTTCTTCTTTTCGAGTTCTTAACCACGTGCTATTTTTAAGTGAGTCCATGCGAAAATCGTTAACTCACTCATTTCAAGTGAGTGCGATTGCGACGTGAAAACACAGAGCGAGGAGATTGAGGAAGTGAAGATGGTTTTTTTCTTCGTGAATTCGTCAATTCGGGGGTAGCTTTTATTATTTATAGGATAGGGGTAATTTGGTCAATTACAATTTCATCTAATTCACAATATAGAATATATTAGAGAATATTTTGTTACATTAAATATTTTTTAAATGGCAGGGATTAAATTGCAAATTTTTTATGAGTATAGAGACTCAATTACAAATATTTATACTATAGGGACCTAGTTGCAATTTCATTAAAACTATAGAAACTAGTGTATAATTTAAACAAAAAATTATAACGACAAAGAAGCAATGCGCACGATTAAATGTAGTACAATTCAGAAAAAAGAAAAAAAATATGAGGATTAGATGTAAGAATAAAGAAAAATGCAGAGTTATTATTCAAATGATGGTGGAAAATTTTGGACGAAGGTAAATCACCCCTCTATTGCTTCTGTGACGCTTTTTGCGATGATGACCACCGATGAAGCTTCGTCCTAGGCCACCCAGCCGTCCAGGAGTCTTGAATTGGTGGCTTCCTTGCCAATATATTAGTCCCTATTTATATTACGAGAAATAATTTAGAAATCTAAATCAAAAATCTAATTATAAATTTAATTTTTATATAAAAAATGTTTTATTTTTTATATTTAAAAATAATATTTATAATTAAATTTTTTATCTTTTTAAATATTAAGAACTTATGAGTTATAAGTTAATTTAATGATTTAATTAGCAGGTCCATTTTATCATAAACATCGAAAATTCATTGAAAAAAAGATTAAAGACATAGAAATTGAATTTGTCTACAATAAGTTAAGTGATTAATTATTCAAAAATTCATTGAAGAGAAGATTACAGACATAGAAATTGAATCTGTCTATGATAAGTTAAGTGATTAATTAATTGATAATGCTATTTATAAATTTATTTTAGTTAATTAAGTGAAATTGAATATTTTATTTTTGAGTAATGCTATTTGAACAAGTGATTTTATTCAACCAAGTGCAATTAAGTAATTTATTTATATGCTAAATAGAATATTATTTTAGTGTCAAATAGTAAAAAAATTGCACATAAATAAAGTATTTTATTTAGCATAGAAATAAATCACTTGATTTCACTTGATTGACTAAAATCACTTGTTCACATAAAATTATTATTTATTTTTATACTAAATAGAAATAAATTTCGATATTAAATAATACAAAAGATAAAATCAAAATTAAATTTTATTTGATATAAATTAAATAATTTAGTTAAATTTAGTTTTAAAAAATAAATACAAATCTAGAATTACCGTTTATTAACTACGGATCTATTATCAAATTTATCTGAGTGGGGACTCGGACACTGGAGGACATTTATTAGTAGCTACTGTGGTAGAAAGTAAAAAGTAAAAAAGTAAAGAGAAGAATCAAAAGAGAAAGGCATTTGTTCGCCACGCGCATATTTGTGCGAGTCAGTGAAAAAGAGCAGCAGTAGCATACAGCAGTCAGCATCATTCGGTACAAAAGGATAGTTTCGTCCTTTCCAATGTCTTGGAGAATCATCACCGACTTCCATGAGAAAGCATATTTACTGTCTTGTCCTCCAATTGCCACATCAGCTTGGCGGGAATCTAACCAGCAATAACCAATAATAACTAACACCCATGCCTCTTTCATATCTAATAATATGCTCTCATGTTAATAAATTAAGAATAATCATAGTATTATGTGTAATAAAAAAATTGTCTTAATAAAAAAAAATGTATACTTAAGTTATTTTTTATTTATATTTTTCTTAATAATAATGCCCTAAAGAAAGATGGGTCCTACGTCCTAATTGCTAAATTGGGGTTTGTTTATTTGGAGCCATGTTGAAGATAACAGATGAAGGAGAAGGACGCAAGGAGCTTCCACTTGTGTAGATTTGATTAGAATTAGATCCTGAGACACTAACACAGCAAGAGAGTTATAACTCTTCATTGGTCCCACTCCTTTCAATCAATCACATCTCCACCGTCAATCTATATATCATAGAGGTTACCAAATCTTCTCCACAACTCAGAATCTAGGTAAGTAGGACCTCTCAACCTCTGCCCTTAACAAGGGTCATCGTCTCCCTACAGAAGACCTTGTATTTTATATGGCTAATATTAAATAAAATAAATTTAAGTTTTTTTTAAAAATAAAATGTTAACCATCTATTTTATCTAAATAACTTTAATTGTTATCTCTAATTACCAACTTGATAAATATTTGTATGGTTGGTTGATTTTTATATGGTAGATAATTGAATTCACGGAGAATGGTTGATTTATTTAAGTATATCATCTTAGGTGCATCATTATTGTTCAATATTAAAATTTAATTTTCATATAATTTTTAATAAGAAAAAAATGAGATGTTTATATAGGAGGGTTTTGGGTAATCGATTCTCTTCTCTTATACATGGAAAATGATAATGACAGCGGGAATACCATTAAAATGTTAATGGAAAAGGGAATAATTTGATTTTTACATACCACATACCACATATCTACATTTTAATAGTATAGTATATACGGTCAATCATGATTAAACTCGTTTCCTTGATATTTCTTTTTAGCAATAAATGAAGAGTTTAATTTTGATGCACTGACAGTGTAAAGAATTTTAGATAGTTATTCAATTAGATTCATGTATTTATTTAACTTTAGAAGTAATGAATTTAAATATTAATTACTTTTGATGATATGATAACATCTGATTGAATATATGAGTGTATGGAAATTAAATTCATAAATGAAAGCAATGCAAGCCATGAAACAGAACCCAATAACACTAGTACACATTCAATAATTTTGTCATTTTGAGGACTCCTGCAATTTTGGCTCTGATTATTTGCCTACTTCAAAGCAAATACAAATGAATAAAATAAATAAATAAATATTGTTTTATCATTTTTTACTTTAGAAGATATTAATCCTCCATTCAGAGCATACCAAAGGCAAAATAAGGGGAAATGGTGATAAAAAAAATGATACTACTCAATATTTTTTTTTTTGGTGTCCATGATACTACTCAATATGACACAACTATTATTGCAAATATGAAAATGTAAGAAAAAAGTTATTATAATTTACTTTAATATATATTTTATAAAAATGATTAATTTGAAAAAGAAATTTAAAGAAAAAGTGAGGAAAGTGTAACAAGAAAAATAAAAGGGTAACAAGGTAAAATAAGGGGAAGAAAAGTTTGTGGGGACAGGAGGGGGTGAGTGATAGATACAGTCATACATATACACTTGTTATGTTAAACTGTTAATAATTAATAAACTTAAAACTTAAACCGGCATTAATAATTATTAGTAGTGCAATTAAGCAAAGAGGACAGATTTTGAGTCCTTCATCACTGAAGGAGTACACCTGTCATTATCAGAAACATACAAACCCATTTTTGTCATTTCATGCAACCTTCCACCTTCTCTCACTACTACCACTACCCTTCTCTCTCTCTCTTTTCCCACTTCCACTTCTTCCATCACCACCACCAACTCACACAAACACTCAAAAACCTACAAAGTGGTGAGAAGCTCAGAACAAATCATCGCACAGAAAGCTTCCAACTTTGTTGCAATGGGGACTCGAATCCCTTCGCATCAGCTCAGTAGCGGCTTGTATGTTTCGGGTCGACCCGAACAACACAAGCCCGAGCGACAACCGACAATGTCGTCGCGCTCCGTTCCGTACACCGGTGGGGACCCCAAGAAATCCGGAGAGCTCGGGAAGATGCTCGAGGTTCCCGGGGTCGACGCCGGAAAGCCCTCGCGGTCATCTTCGCAGCACAACAGTGGCTCGGTTAGATCCGGGCCGAACTCGGGCCATGTTGGCAGGCACAGTGGTTCGGGCCAAATGGCACGGAAATCGTCTGGTTCGGGCCCGATGGCGCTTCCAACGGGGCTCATCACGTCGGGCCCAGTAGGATCCGGCCCGATTGGAAGGAGGTCGGGTCAGCTGGACCAGACGGGTGCTCCTGCAACGGCGCCATCTGCGGGAGGGAAGACGGTTTATGGTTCGGCGGTGACGAGCTTGGCGGAGGAGGTGAAGGTTGGGTTTAGGGTTTCTCGGGCGGTGGTGTGGGTTTTTCTGGTGGTGGTGGCAATGGGGTTGCTGGTTGGGGTGTTCTTGATGGTGGCTGTGAAGAAATTTGTGATCTTGGTGGCACTTGCGGCGGTTATTGTTCCGGTGGTGGCTTTAATTGTTTGGAACTGTGTTTGGGGAAGAAGAGGGTTGTTAGGGTTTGTGAAAAGGTACCCTGATGCTGAGCTTAGAGGCGCCATTGATGGACAATACGTCAAGGTTACCGGGGTAATTTCATCTAACTATATTCTTAATCTTTTATTTAGGGGGTATTAATGCATGAAATGAATCATTAATGTTCACTTATGATATTGATGTTCCTCTCACTGATTGCCAAAATGCTTATTTTTATTGAGCTAACATTGTTTGCTTCTCTATTACTAGTAGTGGTATTATTATTCTTTTTGTTTTTCAAATGATTGTCTCTTTTGGTGGGAAATTATTTATTGTTAGGTATGGGGTTTTGGTATGGTGTTTGTTATTGGTGATTGTGACTTGTTTTTGGAACTTGTCCTATACGTTGAATACTGATTAGTTCTCTCCAGGGGGTTGCAGGAGTCTTGAATGTCAGTGTTTAATCTAGTAATTTTTTTTGGTATGTGATTTATAATTTTATATTAACTTGGTCTTATAGATGTACTGGTATAGAATGGAGTTAACTTGCATTTTGAGGAATCGTGTTGTTAGTCCATAACTTATTTTTTTTTTTCCTCTTCACTTGGATCACATGGATTCAGCGTAGATGGTGGCATGGATATTGTTGTATAATGTTCATTTATGTTCTATTGTGCTTAGTCTGGTAGATTACGTGGGGACCATATATCCTGAGTAGCTTTTTGTTTCGTTAACAAAATAATTGTGTTGTAATCACAATTCTTTGCAAAGATAACCAATTATTAAGGTTAGCTGGATTTTTTTGCTTTGGGACATTTAGTGAAGTTCATATTCTAACCAATTTCAAAAATCAAAATTTGTGTTGTCTTTTATGCTTTCCCTTCCCATCCCTTTCTATCTTTGTTCCAACTGTACTGCTTTCTAGTTGTACATAAAAACAGGCTGAAATCTTAAGCTAGATATTGTGGATGTATAACGGTTTTGTGTGTCTAATTGTCTATCTTATTAGGCCTGCTCGATTTCCTTAAATTTTGTTCTTTAGTGAATCCTTTTAGCTTTAAAAGTCTTGTGATAGAATATTCGATGATATAGTTGTAGAGAAATTGACGTGACAAAAAAATGTGTGGATGCTTTAATGTTAATAGCTGGTGGAAAATGAGTTGAAATACTTTCTACAATAAATGTTCATATATCGCGTCCCTCCCTGTAGGTTGTAACCTGTGGCAGTATTCCTTTGGAGTCATCGTACCAAAGGGTTCCTAGATGTGTATATGTCTCTACTGAATTATATGAATATAAAGGTCTTGGTGGAAAATCAGCAAATCCTAAACACCGCTGCTTCACTTGGGGTTCTAGATACTCTGAGGTTAGTTTGTTCAACTGCTTCATTAATGCTTTTTGTATGCTCATTTGAGGTCCAGCACAATTTGTTTAGAGTGAGATATCACTCCTCTCTCTCAGATGCAGATCATTGAGTCAATTGACACCTGAAATATTCATCGGATAATGCTTACAGAACAAAAAAAATGTTGCTTTAACTCTGAAGTTGCACGGGGAATGTATAAACCGACACCATGTCCATAGTTCTGAATAATCAGTTCATGCCTATTTTTCATCCAAAAAAAGAGCAAAAAAAGCTATTGAATATGGATAGTAGTAAAAAACTATACAGATGCTTTTGTAATTGCAACCTAGCCTATATAATGAAATTATATGACTATGTTGACTTGCATGGTGGTTTTTAGTGTCAATGGCTGGCATTTATATACTCTGTATCTGTTTTGTTTCCTTCACATCAGTAAACTGATTGAATCTTACATTCTGGTAGTCTCTCCTTCTTGCACTACATAAAACAAACATTATCTGGTGCGCAGAAATATGTAGCAGACTTTTACATATCAGACTTTCAATCTGGGTTAAGAGCACTAGTGAAAGCAGGCTATGGTGCCAAGGTTGCTCCCTTTGTGGAACCGACTACTGTAGTTGATGTAACAAAGGACAACAGAGAGTTATCGCCTAATTTCTTAGGCTGGCTTGGAGACCGCAAACTCTCCAGCGATGACCGTATAATGCGCCTCAAGGAAGGGTATGCACTAACTACATTTTCCTGTGACTTGCTGTTTTCGCTGTGCTCTTGGGTACATACTTTGCAATTTCCTTTTAATTGCTATTGGAATTTTTAAAATTGAACTCGGGGTTTTACTGCATAGGTACATCAAAGAAGGTAGTACTGTAAGTGTGATGGGAGTTGTCCGTAGACATGATAATGTGCTCATGATTGTTCCTTCCGCAGAACCTGTCTCAACAGGTTGTCAATGGATCCGCTGCCTCTTGCCAACCTACGTCGAGGGTCTTATCCTAACATGCGAGGATAATCAAAATTCGGATGTTATTCCCGTTTAGTATCTTCTCTCTAGTAAGCTTCCACGGGAATCAATGTCTTGATACCAAAAATGTAGTTAGTGATGGTGAAATCCTAGACTACATAATTAAACAGATAGTTTTCCACGTGCAATCTCTGTAAATCACTAATTTGGCTTGGGAAGAAGATGCAAAGACGACTCCAAAGATCGTCGTCATAAGGTCCAGAATATAATCAGATTAATATGACTTGAAGAAGAGTCAAATGTCAATTAGAAGCAGTATGAGAGTCATATATTATCAGTGTATGAAGAAGTTGCATATTGTCTTCTTTATTATGCTTAATTATATGTAAATAGGTAGAGAGATATGCCCGAAGGGGCTCGAAGTAGTTGCTCTCATGTTTGGAGTTTAGTGCTAGCATGAATGTAGTTGCTCTGTTGCTAAATTATTTGATATTTGTCAAGTGTGTTAACCTGTATTCATCAAGTTATGATGTTTGTATTAAGCCTATGACTCTGTTAGTAGTTGTAAAATTGAGAGCTTCAATGTATAAATGTTGGCGTAAAATAAGTTCTTATGTTTTGCATTTACAAACATCTTTAGTCTTTGTTCTCAAATTGGCAACCGATGTTGAATTGGATTAACTGATTCACCAGTGATACATGATGACTAAAGTTCAATTAGCAGATGGTACTTGAATACTTTCTTGCCAATGGGTGAAGTGCAGGGTATCTAAGAGGAACAATACAATTTGGGGTTGGGAATGGTGAGGTCCACCAAGTCCACCAGAAAATGGAAAAAATGGTCTACAACCTGGAAGGGACTCCACCAGAAACCACAAGATTCTCTCCTGTTATGTATGAAGCATCATCTGATGCCAAAAAAGCTACTGCAGCAGCCATGTCTTCTGTTCTTCCAAGCTTTCCAAGTAATGTCTTCCCTTCAAGATCTTCCCTCTGTAATTTTACCACACAAAAAGAAAACTCATTCCAAGAGAGTTGAGGAGAGTTGATAAGGCAAAACTAGGAGTTTAGGAACCTCTTTGGGACAAAGTACACTTACTGTAGCATCATTTGTGGTAAAGAGTGCAGTAAAATGAGTTGGCACAAAACCGGGAACAACACAGTTAACACGAGTGTTGGGAGCCATTTCACTAGCCAAGGCCTGCAAAGAAGAATAAAAACTTTTTAAGATATAAAAACTAGAATTTAATCTTGATACACTTAACATTTATACCATCATTTAGTTATATGTTCACACATCAATAAAAGTATTTGACTTTTATATACCTTGGTAAGTCCAAGAACTGCTGTTTTGGAGACTCCGTAGAGAGCCATAGTAGGAGGTGGGTTATAAGCAACAACAGAAGCAATGAGCACAACACAAGAACCCTTCTTCAAGTAAGGAGCTGCATCCTGTGTAAACCATAACCATACAATTTGCAATTTAAGCATTATATTTTTCTTTCTTCTTTTATCACTTCTTTTTTGTTTTTTCTTCCCTACTTTTCTTCATTTACCTTAAGGAGAAGTATAGTAGATTTGACATTAATCTCCCAGAGCTTGTCAAGGACTGATTCTTGTGTTTGCAAAATGGGTTCCACAGATGGATTCACAGCAGCATTGGATACAACAATATCTATCTTTCCATACTTCTGTAACAAACCAGAAATGATAACAAACCACTTCTTAGAGCATAGCTTTCATGTATTTGCAAAGGCTTAAGTTTAGGTAAGATTGAACAAATTCACAAACCATTGCATTCAAGAAAACTCACACTCAATTCTCAGTTGACCTTGTAGAAAATGTTACTCATTAGTACTAAGATTGCAAAAACAGATCATACAACACAGTTTATCTTAAAAAACTTTTCAACCTCACCTCTACAGTTTTGTCTATCATGCGCTTCCTTTGTTGTGCATCCGAAACATGGCAAACCAAAGCCAACACTTCAATTCCTTTAGCCCTTAGCTTTTCTGCAGCCGCATCAACATTTTGCTGCAAAAAAATGTCAAATAATATGTTTGAGTGGGTTTGACAATACTGATTCTCATATTCTACGCTCAAAAGAAAAGGATCAAGCTTTTGAAAAATGGAAAACTTAAGCCACCCTCTAACCTGTTTTCGAGAAGAGATGACAACAGATGCACCTTCCAAGCCAAGCCTCTCAGCTATGCTAAACCCAATTCCTTGAGTGGAAGCAGTAACAATGGCAACCTTACCTTGAAACTTCTTTCCAAATTTGGTAACATCCATTTTCTAGTTTTGCTTTCTAAAAGCAACAAAACCACAAACAGATGGTGAGTGGTTTCAAAATTTTGATCACAACTAAGAGTTGAGAAACAAGGCATGTTTTTATGAACATGATAAGGTAGTTGAACATTCTGGTGCATACTGTTAACTTGTCATATTTTTTTTGGACGTGTGTTAACTGTTAACTAGTCATTATAGAAGGATGAAGGATGACACTCAAAAAAATGGGCCATTTGATTTAATCCACGACTTCCTCCACCAATTTTTGTTTCTCATCACAAATGAATATACAGCCATTTTCACTGTTCTATTTGACTCAAAAGAGAAAAAAGCAGGTCATCAATAGGCACAATTATTTTGGGTGCTTTAGACGTGCACAAAAAATAATTATAAATATAACCCCATTTTAATTTATAGTAACGTTTAAAATTTTAAATATATCACAAAATTATTAAAAATTATTTAGTATAACCCCTTTATTTTTTTTCATTGTAGTGGGCGTTGAAGTTCAATAGTAAATTCACACACTTTCAACACCATTGCCTCTCTTCTAGGTTTCATCTCACTCCATCAAGTTGCTCCCTCCACATCAAAATCCACCACCACCATCACTTTGATTCCTTTTCGTCGTCCTCTTCTTCACATAGTTATTCTTCACCCTCGCTCCTGTACCCCACTCCTCCTTCTACCTCGCTCCTGTAACCTAGAATCTTTGTTTTTTCTTCTTTTTTTTTTTTGGTACGTTTTTGTTTTTTCTTTGCCTGTTATTGTTCTCCCTTCTTCTTCTGAGTCTCAATTTGAATTAAAGATAGAACCTCAAATTACTTTTCTTGGCTCAAAACCAATGGCAGCTACAACATAACTCTTGGTTCTGGTGGTCTTGTTATGAGTTTATAGTGGAAAAGCAGAAATTTGTTGTTGGTTCTCGGGACTTTGGAAAATCCATCTCTTATTCTTTGTGAACTAACTGATGCTGGGAACAATTTGAAGGCATGCGTGCTAGCATTGGAAGGCATCATCCAATGCACTTTGGAAGAAATTGGATTGTTTAACTTTAAATAATAATATTTTCAACATGAAATGAATTGAGTTTAATTTTGATTTAATGATAAATTATAATGTAACATGTATGCCTCTTGGAACATGGATATATATGCAATTCATTATATTAAATAAACTATATGCAGCAACATATATGCTTCTTGTAACATGTAACAGATAAGAGTTATTAACTAATTAGCTTCAAGGTGCACAAGAACATTAACCGTAAAGATACTGAAATAGAATTGTCATTGTAACAGAGAATGCTTTGGTGGAGAAGAAACTGTAATGTAAATTTGCAATTGAAATCTTTTTCATTGAACCACAAGTCTTCTTTACAAATCTACAAGCATATAATACCATTAGTTGCTTCCTTGTAACCCAATTACAATTAGTTGCTTTACGGGAACTCTTATTGTTTCACACACTTGAAAGTGCTCAATTTAGCAATCATGATTCTTTTAAAAAAAATAATAGAAGTCAATAATTTTAGGACTCCTAGATAAAATTTCATGGAAAATTCTAGTATGAAGAGGGATTTGCACGAAGATATGAAGAGTAATGAGTAGTTTTGTTTTAAAAATTATTAAAAAATAAAATAAACATTTTCAACAATAAATTCTTCTTAGTATACACCAAATTTCACTGCACAAATAAGCAACATTAAAGTCATCACCATTTGTGCATGCATTTTATTCATAAATAAAGTGTGATGACTTTTTATTGATACTGTAGATGTATAGAAACGTTGGATCTAGTGGGAATTCTTTCTTTGATACAATAGGATGTAATAGTAATTTGCAGATGCTTCTGACAATTTGGATGATAGATGGCTTACTTAGTCATTTTGAATCACAAAAGATAGGGATTGCAGCTAAGAATCTCATATTATAGGGCCACATATAAGCACCATTTACGGACGCCCTTGTCTCTTCATATGGTGGTGCCTTTCACCCGCCATAAAGCAAACAAACAAAACAGTAAGTCAGGAATTTTATTTTTTCTACAAATTTTTCCCATGTATTGAACCAAATAGGCAAATATTGACATGAGAGTGAAAATGAAACCATTCTAGTTTTTATAATGAATTCAGAGTTAAAACATTAAAATCTCACACTCAAGAAGAATATATGACAATGGTAAATTGGCAATTAATAAGATCCCTAAAGCATTAGGGATTCTTGAAGATGAAAGCCTAAACAAACTCAACCCACACAGATAATGTGCTTGTTTATCTAGTTTCAGAGCTTTTAAAGAATAGAAAAGAATTAATCATAAGGATTTCTGAATTTCTTTAAAAGCTCTGGGATTTCATATCCAAGCATATCATCTACAGCTTGGATCATTCTAGACTTCAATTTTTCAAACTTATCAATATTATAATTGCTTAAAACTTCTCTGAAGTGATCCGCACTAGGAAAATCTCCAGCAGGTAGATGATACTCTCGTTGAACCTGTTTTACAACATAAATAAATTGTAAAATATTAGAGAACAAAATTAAGGGACCAATGTACAAAGAAGCAAAGGAGAAGGAAACAGACCTTTGCAAATTCATCATCAAGATTATCAATGAGCCTTTGTTGAGCCTTGGCTTTGCCCATTATTGCAGGCATCTCCTTCTTTAGATGACTAATTATGTAAGCATGAATTTTGGCAGATCTAGCACGTTTGACAAATTCATTTATCTGCATCATTACATTAAGCATGTAAAGTCTTTCAACCATGATATTAAAATAATACAAGAAAATATGTATACAAGCACAGAATGATATACATGTACCATAACACCAATCTACACATAATTTTATTGATTGCAGTAAGAAGTCAAAATTAGTATGAAATTAGAGACTATACCTTGCGGTCACAAGCTTTCTTTGGAATATCTACCAAATCTGCAAGCAAATCATTTTGTTCCTTCTCAAAGAGATCCCTCCCCAAAGGACCAACAAAGCTTTCATCCATAGGCTTATCATTAAACGAGCTGCATAGAAAATTAACGGAGAATTAACTTTGAACTGAAGAATATCAAATTAATTAGAGAAACAAACTTTGTCAAATTAATTGAAGAGTATAATTAGACATATTTTGGGGAGTGAAGAAACCTACCCAATATATACACGTGAAACTTCAGGGGTATTTAGAACTTTCCCCAAAGACCACATTAATGCTCCATAAACTCTCATAAGCTTTAACAAAACAAATTTAGGTATGTAAGTAGAAAAAAATGAAAAAGATCGAAGATAACATGCACAACCATATCAAAAAAAAATCATTTTCACAGTATCTTACTTGTTGAGTATCAACTTGATCTGCCTTATTTAAAACCACACGGATCTTGTCTTCATTACCACGTAGAGACGAAATTACACGTTTGAACTCGTCACTAATATCAAGTTTATGAGGATCAAATAGGAGAAGAATGAGATCACATTTTGCAGCAAACCAAGAAACAACACCGGTGAAATCATAGCTTCGTTGAGTCCTTTGTTTCTCTCCAGATAGGACACCAGGGGTATCCACAAACGTTACTTCATCCAGTAGCTAAAACAGAAAAGTGGTTCAAGTAAAATCTCAGATAGTGAATGATATAACAATTAAAATTCAAAATGTAAATAAAACTTACAGGATGTGGCATTTGAGAACATTGGAACTTAGACAAAAATGACCCTCCAAATGTTGTTAAGCCGCCAAAAGGCATATCAGCATCAACAGCAATGGTATTTCCAGGAATACTCCTCTCATCAGGCCCAGACTAAAAATAAGAAATCAAGCTCGATGAATACAAGAAAAACTTAAAAAAATTATGCACAAAGTTTAACTTAACCATTCCCAAGCTTGGATAAAAGAATGGCTGTGTTGATAATTCAGAATTAACAAATAACTTTGTTGAATTGTTTTCTCGTGATAAGAGAAAACAAAACCTATTTTTTTCTGTTCAGACTTTATAACAACTAAAAAAGATAGAAGAACAAAAATAACCATTTTATACCATGACGACAACGAATCTATCAGTTGTAGGCTCTGGTCCAACATGTGCTCCTGAACAAAAAGGGATATTTTCACGTAGTATCAATACTAGTACAGTCATACACTTTCCTCTATCAATTCTGTAAATGAAGGAATTGCTACAACGTAGGGATTACATCATGTAGAACTAAACCAACCTGGATAATCACATCTTAATAAATGTTTTATAAATGTTGTTTTTCCTGTGGAATATTGACCAAGAAGCATGACCATGGGTTTGGCATCAAAATCACTGTTCGTCTGTAATCACATATAATCTTAGATTATTATCAACACATATATTCACTACAACAAATGATCAGCAGGGTAATTACAATTATAATGGTAATACATGTTGTAGACATATTTTAGTATATGCAACTTACCAACAATGGAGATCCAAAATCGTTATACCGATAAGTGGCTTCTAATGGCTTTAATCTCTCAACGTACAATTTCTTCAAGCCATCCACTATTGATGTAACAGAATTGACAGGTAACTACAAAAGAAGAGAAACTATTATGACTACTGTACACTTCGTAACTACTGTACACTTCGTAACAAATAAAATTGAGCAAAACCATGGAAGCAGAATCTAGTGCTACTTTATTAATATCGAAGCCCGGCATCAATTTTTCATCTTCATGCAAGTAAAACAATAAATATCGAGTTACTATATACAATCATTGTGAATGTGTTCCAGAGCATGCACATTGAACTTGTAGTATAATTCACAACCTTGTATCAATCACTTTGCTACATAAACTCTTATAAAGAAATCATTACTTCAATAAATAGTTTGTAGGATCTCTCAACTTCCAATCATAGAAGAGATATACTAGCAAATGAAGGGAAATGATGTGTTCATATCCAAAATAATGGATCTATTCATGATCCATTGCCAAAAACCAGTTGAATCAGATACAATTCATAATACGAAATTCACAAGATGGAATTCATGGTAAGACTCACTCTCTTCAGAGATTTCGATTTCGAAGTAAACCACGGGTTTGATGGAATTGATTGAAGTTGAGCGGGAGCTACAAATCATCAGTAAAATCATTCAGCCGCGTATTAATCAAACCAAGATAAATCCTGAATAAACGAAAATAATAAAACTATATATCTAACCTTGAATTTCAGGAGGAGAATTAATTGCTAATCTCTTTGTTTTCTGCCAGAAAAAAAAAAAAAGGTAAAGAATCATTAGAAACAGTATTATCCAATGATAATTAATGATAAAAGCATAAGGTAAAGCAGCGCTTACTAGTGCGACTAGACCTTCAAGTCCTTCCATCACAGGAGGTTTAACATTTTCCTTATCAACTTTAAACAGCAGAGAAAGGATTAATGAAATTCATTAGTATATTAAAACATTTTCCTCAATAGTGACAGTTAAATGGTGGATACAAAGACTCTCTTAATTTTTAGAACAATGAACTTTTCACAAGTATCTCATTTCACCATTCACCAATACTGATACTAAAGATTAGCAACATTTTCTCTAAATCTAGATCCAATATCTAAGTTATACACGAGTTAAAAAAAAAACACTACTGCACTTTCTTTCAGAGAATTTCAACAAGCATAAGAGGACACAATCACACACACATATATGAGATTTCAAATCACTCGTGCAGCAAAACAGAAAATCGCATTATGATCTGAACTTACTCTCAGTTTTAAGTATATCCGAGTTCAGTTCGTACCCTGCTTGTGCAAGCGAAACCAGCTGTTCATTGAAAGAAAGAAAGAAAAAAAAGATCGGAACTCAAATCGCAGTTTCATGTGTAAGAATCATAATCAGATACAAACGACACATATTATTACCTGCATTGCAGTAACGAACTCGTTGAATCCCAAAAAGCCTTGTCGTTTGGTATCGGCGAGAGCCCAAAGTTGCTTGAGTTGTGAGCGAGACAACTTGGAGAGGCCAAAGAACTTGGTAGCGTCGTTTCCGCTGATACGACCATCTCCATCTGCGAAGAATCAAAACGAATCGTTTTACTATAGAAGCTGCAAATAAAGAAGCATGAACATGCGATTTTAAGAGTGAAGGAAAAGAAAACGAACCTGAATCAGCCAAGTTGAACCATTCCTGGTACGTCTTCGTTTCCTCATTGGAACGCGCCATCTTCTTGTTCTCTCAACTCGCGAATCTGAATTCGAATTAGAAATGGAATTTGAAGTTTGCAGAGCAAACTGGTTTTTTTTTTTTTTTTTTCCGGTCTAAAGAGATAGCTGATGATATTTTCTGCTGCGTGCTTCACAATGTGATTATGTTGCTTGGATTGGGGTGTGATGATCGTGATTCGCGATTAATTATTCGGTGTTGATTAGTTTTGATTGGGTAAGGGGCGGAGTGGGGCCCTTTGATTGTTGGCGTGTTTAATATTCGACCGTTGGATTGGATTTTCTGCTGGGTGTTTAGGGTAGGGGCGTTCGTAGTGGATAGTCACTGTTTTCGGTTATTCAGTTTTGTGAATTGTGATTTTGAAAATTTGAATTTAAAGCGCCCAATGAGGTGCACGAGTAACGAGAGTGGAGCCCGTTACGGTCAACATGTAAAACGCTCTTGTATGTCATTTTCTGTCGCAAAAAATATAAAAATATATAAATGGTGAGAAGTGAGAACTTAAATAATTTAACATTATTTAATTATTATTATTTGAGTAATGCTAGGAAAATAATGGGTAGTAAAAGAAGAAAGAGAAAAGAAGAAAAAAGCCTATTGACTAACAAACTATGGACTCCCTAAACTTTTTTTTTATTATTTGAGTATGAGTAATCACATTTCTTAATCGAATAATTCCCACTTAAAAATAAATAAAAAATGTCTTCAAATTTATAATTGAATTTTATTTATATCAATGTTATGAGTATAATATGGCCTAAAATTTATTTAAAGAATTTAATTAATTAATAATTTTACTACAAATAGCAAGAGTAATATTATAATTAGTATGTACGAAATTAATGAATGATCTTCTTTTTATATTTTTTGAAAAATTCTCTCTTCTTTCTCTCTAATCCTCTTCAATTTTCTTCTAAAATTTTCAATTCACTTTTTTACTCTTAACGGTCAATTTTATGAGCTGAATTTGAATTTTGTAAATAAAAAGGAAAAATTTGAGAATGAGAAAATAATCATCATTAAGTTAATATTTATATTTTAATAAGTCTCATAAAATGATCTAAAAAGTAAAAGCAATTAAAAGTTGAGTTTTGTTTTAGACTTTAGAGTAAAATTTATCTCAAGTTTTCCTCCCTTATTATTTTGTAAAGAGTTATAGTTTTAAAATCACATATAGATAGGAAAAAATTTAAAATCGTTAATGAATTAGTTTAGAATATCCATATGTCATTAGATAATTGGAATAAAATCAGATAACTATTTAAGAAATAGTGAAATTAATATATTAATAATTAATAATGTTAAATAAAAGTAGTACATTAAATAAAGGAATAGAAATAGTGAAATTCAACAAATGGTCCAATAAATCAGATAACTATTTAAGAGTTTTATAACTATAATAACAATTTAAAAATAAAAGTAAGCAGCAATGATTCCATGTTCATTTGCTTTCGCTCGGAAACAAACAGCAACAGTACTGCATAAATCAGCATCAACACGAATGTTAAGTTAATTTGGTAAACACGTTACTTATTTCCCAAGAAAAATACAAGGATGTAATAGCAATACACAATACCTTGAATAACTTGGAGGATTGTCCCTCATATTGATTCTTAAGATTGGAGCAGTTGTTAAGTTGTGGAGTGCCCCTAACTGGGGAGTGACTAGAACTAGAAGCAGCATGCTTTTCATTCTGTATTTTACTGAATATAGCAGTGTAACCCTCCCCTGATTTGGGGTCTGTTACATCCCAATCACCAAATTTCGGTATTACTGTTCCTTCATGATTCTGTTCCACAAACAAAATTTCAAGTAAGCTAGTGATGATGATGTTACAAGATGGTTTGAGAAATGATGTTGTTACCATGTGAGGGTCATTGAAGGAATGGCTCCCACTTCTGTGTCTATGATGGCTTCTTTCACTTCCAGATTCTGAAATGAAGCTTTGACTTCCCCTACTCTTTTGATGAACATGGTGCTGATGGCTTCCTTTTTTCTCCAATGAACCTTCGTTGTTGTGGTGTGAGTGATGATGACTAGTGTGAGAATAAGTGTTGAAGGCCTCTGGATTTTCTATTGGATCATTTGGATTTATCATGACACCACTACCTCTTTCTCTGCGTGCATTCTCAAAATGTGCAGTGTATGGAACGTTCTCACTCTCCCAATTCCCAAACTTTGGGACATGGGAATGCTGCTTTGGATCACATGGAGAATTTATTTAACTTTTGCTGTTTATAAATGGTACTGAAAATCAAACCTAAGAAATTGTCTGAAATATTCTTTTGATTTTCCTAAAGTTGTTAGTATTATAGAGATGTCATAACATCTTTATTTCTAAAGAAAGTAAAAAACGTCAGTGTAAGTGTTTTGACTTTGATGAATTGATAAGCTTAATTTAGTATTGTGTTGGAATATTTCTCAGTGACACCTCTGAGGAGTCCATCGACATCAACATTAAGAAATAGAATGAATATTGTGCATAACGAATTAGGTAACAAATCATTATGAGATATTTCAATCTGAGAAAGGACGAGTAGGAGAACTTACAGCCATATTGTTAAGTAGGAAGAGAGTTTCTTATGTAACAGAAAGCAGCTCCCAGGAGACAGTGTGAGTATAATATGTAGATTCTCAGAGTTTCTGGAAGAACAAGACCCTTAATTGTTGAGAACTTAGGGTAAAAGTAGTGCTATTATTAATAACTTGATAAATTGGAGAAAATAAGAAACTTTGAGGCCAATCAACATATAAGTATGTAACATCGATGGTTACAAAGCTTCTCTTATAATATATGTTTTTTTGTTTTGTTTTGAAAGCCAATGAATGACATTGCTTTCTTCCATGATATATATAGCTTCATTGATTTGAGTTTTGTTCTGCTCTCCACAACAACATTCTCCTTGTCACAATCTTATTTCCACAAACTAGAGATTCCTTCTGGTTGCTCCATGTGGATTTTATATTTGTGTATATATCTAGTTGGAGTTTTCTAACACTTTCTTTGATGATACTAGTTCAAATAAAGGAAACATCATAGGACCTACCATTTAATTGATTTAATATTGATGTATAATACAAAAATTCAAACTTAAATTAATGTGAAATTTTCAAGAAAACAGAATTAAATGGACTACAAGAAGTGGATTATTTGTGGAACCAGTCAAAACCTTTAAACTCAACAATGTTACTCATCAACAACACTAGTTTCTGTAACTTGTGGAGCAAACTCATATATCGTTGTTTACCATCTGGTTGACTTGATCATAGATCAAAATGAACTAATTACTATAAAATATTATACATTAAAAATACATTACAAAACACATAGTGAACAAGGTAGGAAGATCAAGGCAGTGTTTCTCTCTGTCTCTAAACACCAACTGTCTTGTTAAGTAGCCAAAGGCATAGAGCCAATTGAATTGCAAAAATTGAGTGGAGCCATGTTCTGTCAAGCATGAATCCAAACACAGTGATTCCTGCTTTATTGTTCTCCATGTATGTTACTGCACCAAAAAATCAGGACCAAACACAATTGGACAGGTGATTTACCATAACAAGAATAACAAAACTAGCAATTTAGTCTAGAAAGAAAGAATGAATAGAAACAACAAAATAGTCATTTACCAAGAGCTTGTCTCTTATGGAAAGAGATTGTCTGTGTATAAATTGGCATCATTTTGGTGTTATCCAACTCATCCTCCTCATCTCCAACATCATCATCGGACGATCCCCAGCTAATATGGGCAGCGATATCTTGGGCCGAAGGTGTTGGTACTCTTGGTGTCTCTCCCTCAATGTTGTCAAAAGAGTTGACAGTGGCACATATATGCCACTTAGCAGCAAGGCTTGTACTGGCTTGTGCCTTATGTGTGATCTTGGTCGCGCTTCGCAAGAGAATGTAAAGTCCACTCACCAAGGTAATGGCAACTAACTGCATTGCAACATCAGATTCAACACAATCCTTCTGGTTTAAGTATCTAACTGCATAGTAAAACTCAGGCCTATTTGGTCTATATTTTAATTTTCATTTTCAGTGTTTTCTGTTTTCATTTTTTCTCGAGAAAATCACATATTCTTATAAGGAAAGAAGCTTTACCGCGAGCTCTCCACCTCTGAGGATGTCAAGATCAGCATTTGGTCTTGTAGCCATAAGCAGGAAAATGAGCTGGCTTGCTGTAACCAAAATTAGAGAAGCTAAAATGAAAGCCCGAAAGCGATGGCTGATAATCCGCAGATTCCTCCTTATTCTGAGGTGCTCTATCAAGATGAATCCCACCTCGCTTTCTCTTTGGAAAACTTGGGCAAAGTCATCTAGTCTGAATAATTGCAGGTAGCATATGAGCCGAAATAGGACACACACCAAGAAGAAAATGGAGGTTCGATAAATCCAAGAACATAGCTCCAAGGTGCACAGAATGATGCTACTTATGTATACATTCCCATAATATGGAATTCTGGTTCCTCCTGAAGCATACCACCATATCTTGTATGCAAATTCAGCTATGAAACAAGGAAGCCCCCAACGCAAGATGAGAATATTGGTTCGCTGCAACCAAAAAGAAGCAAAGTTATTTCACTAAACATACACAATCAGATGCATTCGTCTGTTTTTAGCAATGTCAAATGTTCAATTATTAAATAAAATTAACTATTTTCTCATGGAATTCCATTGATGTGGGTTGACATTAGTCTCACAAAGAGAATAGATCATTGACCAAGACTGATATACAAAAGTCTGAACAGCTGATCATCCTCCACCTTGTTAAACTCTGAAACTAACATCTAAAATTTTTACAATTCAATTTACCCAAACACTATTAGTTTAGGTTTATTACTAATAAGTACATTAACTCTGATGAAATTAACCAAGGTCATCAAAGTAAAATTCTATGTGAGTCTTATTAACAGTAAAACAAAGTTGAAGTTGAAATTGGAAAAATAAAGAGAACCTTCATTTGTACTGCATATGCTCGTTGAATCTTGAGGCTCTCGTCACCAACTTTATCAAGAAAGAGGAACTTCCTGAATCCATATCTGCGATCCCAACCGGTGAGGGTGAGGAAAGAGAGCGTGGCAAAGACGGAAAGAGAGATCTGAACGGGCACGTGATAGGGTCGAGTGTGATCGGAGTCGCACGTGTCAGAACAATCTAGAAGGAAGTGAGAACCAATAGGAACAACAAAGGCCAAGAAGATGAATATGGACCATGAGATAGAGCTCTTGCATGCGTTTGATTGGTCCACGTACACCCATCTCAGGTATGACCTGAAGCTTCTTAGCTCAGCTCCATCGTTGCTCATGTAGATACCACTCTCGTTGTCATTGCTTTTTACTAACAGTGGTCCTCTTTCATCTTCCATAGCCTTGGAAACCTGGGGATTTTTCTGTGTGGCTGAATCAATGAACCAGGTGTTGTTGTAGTTGAACACATAAAAATGGAAGTTGATTGATCCTATAATCTATAGTCCTGTTCCTATATCAACTTGCTTCTGTTTTAAGCTCTTCTAATCTAATTTGTGGTGTCAACTGTCACATGTTCTCTTAAATTATTTATTTTTCTGGACCAGCTAGCATCTTGTATTAAAATTGAGAATTGTTTACCTATAAGTACTATTTAATTATTTAGTATTTGTCTTGTAATTCGTAAATCGTATGTAATTACACGAATAAATGATAAATATATATATATATAAGATTAAATATTCTTATCAGTTATCACTTATTTGATTGGAACATCTACATCATCAAGATAGTTGAGAAATATTTGATAAGCCATGTTGGATCAGCAACGCAAAAAGCAATTATTTAGTTCTACTTGTGAAGGAAGTATGTGTCAATGTGGTCATTGTGTTTGGGAAGGATTCAACTACTCTTAGCTTCAAAGTTTGACTTTCGTGATATACTTGGCTTTTATATTAATTTTTTAAACCTTAATTAGAACAAACAAACAAGATAGTAGAAGGTAACTAGCTGTAAATGACTGACAAGAAGATGAGTTAAGTAAGGTTAAGGATGGCTATATTAGATAGATTAATAATTATATAAGATTTCGTATATGATAAAAAATGTGAAGGAAAATTGGAGCCAGGCAAATAATGAGAGGTGTGTTTAGATGACAGCTGGACGCTGGGCAGGAGTTTTATGCGGATTTGGTCTTGTCTTTATTATTGGAGGTGTCGAGTGGCAACCCACTATTTGCTATTTCATTTCAGTATTTGGGTATGCATTGCACTTTAGCCTACGTTTGTTTAGGATGGACAGTACACAAAGACATGGACAGTATGTATTTAAAATGTGTTTGGAGAATGAGATATGGACAGTGGATATATTGTTTTCAGGACTATTTTTTTTACTTTTTTGTCCATTTTTTCATGAAGAACAAGAGTGAACACGGAATTTAACAAGATGAATAAGAATTTTTTAATGAAAAATTTTCTCCTTTTTGACCATAGATATTTTTTGTTATTCCACAGTTATCCCTTTTTAATCTCACATAAAAAACCCTAATTCTTCTTCTTGTTTCTCTGCAGCGTTGTTCTTGCGAGGTATTCACTCTTGCTTCTTCCTCTGATCCCTCTATTCTTCCCCTTCTTCTTTTTCATTATATTCTGCTTCTTTCTCTTTTTACCAAGTTACTTTCTCTTCTTTCACCCTGTCATGTTTAATGTTCTTCATTACTTTCTTTTTCTTCTATTTTTTTTTCTTCTAGGTTTTTATCTACTTCTTTTTCTCTTCTTGTTTTTTCTTTGTTACTTTCTTTATCTTCAGTTTGCTTTTTTTAATTTTTTTGCAATTGATATAACTAAAATATTTTAGAGAAACTAATTACTCATTCTTGTTGTTTCAATTTTTGCAGGTTGTTCTTTTCTTTCTTAGTCATATATTCAGGTATAACTCTGCCTCTCACTTTCTTGCTTCCTTTTTTCTTTAAAACTGTTTTGGTCTTCTTTGTGTTCTCCCCTTTTTTCGTTTTTTAGCTTTTCATGATTTGAAAATCTAAAAATTATATATGAAAAATGATATATAATACTGTAAAATGAACAAATGGAAAAAAACTATACTAAGGTTAGAGTATGATGACTTATAAAATAAGTAGTGAGTTATGTTGTTGTTTTTCTTATTACTGCTGATTATCTTTAGTATTTGTGTTAAATATTAATTTATGATTTGTATTTTTTTAATTGTTGATTAGGGAATAATGGAACTATTGAACCGCTCTGAGCAATTTAGAAGATTTATTTTTTTATATCTTATGATTCAGTTTGAGCTTGAGGCAGTTGCAATATTAATTGTGATGTTTGCTTTTTGTCATTTGAGAAATATGAGAAAAGGGCGTTTGTTAATTAGGAATAGAGAAATTAATACTAATCCCTTAAGATGGGATGTTTTAAACCGCATAATAGGAAGGGGCGATAGAAACTGTATTTGGGAATTAAGGATGAGTGTAGATGCATTAGGAAGATTATGTGAGTTGCTTAAAATTCAAGGTGGATTAAGCGATGAAGGTCGTGTAAGCATATCTGAACAAGTGATTACATTTCTAATAATACTAGCTCATCATAAAAAAAACCGCACACTTCAAGTTAGATTTTATAGGTCAGGAGAAACAATAAGTAGGTATTTCAATAAGGTGTTGTCTTCAATTATACGTGTCCAAAGCCTATTGTTTGCAAAGGCTATTCCTGTTCCAGATGACTGCATAGATCCCAGATGGAAATGGTTCAAGGTAAAAGCCTATTGTAGTTTTGTATTATCGATAATTTTGTATAGAATTAGTTTTAACAATTAAATTTATTTGGTTTAGGGTTGTTTAGGAGCATTAGATGGAACGTATATAGATGTGACTGTCCCTGAAGAAGATAGATCAAGATACAGAACAAGAAAGGGTAAAATATCAACCAACGTTCTAGGCGTATGCAATCGAGATATGAATTTTGTGTACGTACTTAGTGGATGGGAAGGATCCGCATCGGATTCAAGAATCCTTAGAGATGCTATTTCACGTCGTAATAACCTCAAGATACCAATTGGTATGTAAAAGTTATTTTTTTAGGTAACTAAAACACGTTAATACTTTTAATTCATACCAAATTACTAAATCCTCATAATGTATCTCTTTCAATTTATAGGAAATTACTATTTAGTGGATGCTGGTTATACTAATTGCAAGGGGTTTCTAACACCATATAGGCAAACTCGATACCACATACAAGAATGGGCTGAAGGTAGAAATGCCCCTAGAAATTTTAAAGAATATTTTAACAAGAAGCACTCTTCAGCTAGGAACATTATTGAGCGCTGTTTTGGTTTGCTCAAGAAGAGGTGGGCAATTTTGAGGAGTCCTTGTTTCTATAAAATTAAGACACAAAATAGAGTAATTATTGCCTGTTGTCTGCTGCAAAATTTCATTCGGCTTACTATGGACTCCGATCCTGAGGAAGACACACTATTAGATGAGGAACAAATGCAGTTTGGAGAGGAACAAGGTAATAACGAAGCTAGCAATGAAGAGATCATTGGCGGTGTAGAGAGCACTAATGAATGGAATGCTTGGCGAGATAATTTGACAAATGAAATGTACAATGAGTGGATGAATAGCCGAATCAATTAGCCTCTTATGTTTTTGTTTGTGTGTTTTATTTGAACTAAGATAATTTGTTGTTTTAGAATACCATTGAAAGACCTTTTAAATGTATCTCATGAGTCCAGATTAACTAGACTGAAGTTGTAAGCATTATTTGGTTTGTGATGTGAAGCACTATTAAAATTGTAATCATTATTTATATGTTATGTGATGTGATAGCATACGGACATTGCTGTTGAATTATTCAAAATTTAAATGCCTATATTTTATCACTTTTCTAAATGTAATTATCATGTGTATGTGATCTTACTTGAAATTTGCTTGAGCTAATTTAGATTGCAGAGACAGATGGATAGACACATCTGGACAGAGGAAGAGACAGAGGCATTTGTTGAGTTTATGGAGGAACTTGTGATTGATGGAAGAATAGCTGATGCGGGTCAATTTAGACCTGGATCTTTTGAGAAGCTGATTGCAAAAATGAATGAGAGGTTTCCTGGAAGTGGCTTTCAAATAAATTATTGCAAGAACAAGGTTAAAAGACTAAAAGAGAAATATCAATTTCCAGCTGACATGACAGCTTGTAGTGGTTTTGGATGGGATGATGTGAAGCAATGTGTTGTTGTGGACAGCAAAGAGATCCTAATTGCATATATGAAGGTTAGTTTAGAAGTTTGATTTTATTAGATAAATTAACTTGTTATATTGAGAAATGTTTTGTCCCTCTTTGATAATCTGTTATTTTTACTTTTCGGTAGAAATAAGGAGCTAGGCTGTATACTCCAGGAAAGCCTTTTCCCCTTTATCCGCGTTTGGATAAAATATTTACTAAGGAAAGAGCAAACGGAGGTGCTGCTGTTTGTGGGAA
>JASCZI010030216.1:306096-332575 GCA_036250425.1 Stylosanthes scabra
TAGAGACACTAATTTTTGTGTCCTTGTTCGATCTTGTCCTGTTCTCAGTGTCGTGTCTTGTCCTGTCTTTGAAAACAAACGCAGCCTTAAAGTATTTTTTGTCTATTTATATCAGCCTCCTATAATTTTTTGTAGGACAATTCTATAATGAGTATAACGATAATCTTCCGTTCATTCACATGTGAAGCTACGTTAATTAATAAAATTCGGTTATTTATACCAATTCTTTTTTCATTTTATCATATGAAAATAAATATAATCACAATAATTAAATACAAATATGCATATTAAAAAAAAAAATACATACGTTAAAATAGAGGAAAAAATATTATTACTCATGATATAAATATTATTTTCTTTTATTATTGTACAGATATCATGCCTACAATTTCCAGAATATAGGAAAAAATCACGCCTACAATTGCGTGGCTATCATGACAAAGAAAAGTTGACTAGTATTATTAAATTTATTAAAAAACAAGTTTTGTTACTTGTCGCTATTTATAATTAAGTATAACAGAATAAATTATTTCTTTAATATGGAAATATAAAAAATCGTTTATTTTAGTTCCTTTTTCTTATTTTTTACTTTAATTTTAGTTTCTCTTTCCTTTATTATTATGTTCTTAGTTCCTACTAATATTATGAATTTAATAAAATATTTATATTGACATAAGAACAAATTTCTGAGATATGAACTTGAAACAAATATGTCCCCCTTATTACATATACACGTATGTTTAGACTTTAGGTGATGAAAGTACAGTTAAAGTCTATCATTTGTAGTTTTGTACACTCCACTCACTCTTTGTTTTATTTTTCTAGAAGATTTCATTTTATTGATAAGTAAAGGCATGAAGCTTTGGTATAAAATTTGAAATCTTATCGGTGACTTCAACTTAAAACATTACTTGATGAAAATGAGTAATGACCTAATATTTTTGCTAGGAACCTAAAACAGGAATGCTCTTGTTATGAGGAGGAGTAAGTGTCCTCCAAACCAAGTAAATTTCTCTCGAATCCCCATATATTTGAGTTATATCAAAATGTGACCTATATGAAAATTAATTTCCAAACCCATACAATTGTTTGTTAGTGGCCAATGGTTAATCATTTAAATTTAAAGAAAAAATTAAGCATTTTAGAAATGTTAGAACAAAATTAAAATTAAAGAAAAATGCTTTGTTGCTAATACTATACCAACTAATATCAACAGCTCAACACCCTTCCTTCTCCCTCCTTTTTCATCTCATTCTTTTTTTTTTTTCAATATTGTATCAGATTTGCTATGAAAACTCTTGACATTTTAGAAATTATAGAAAGATTTTCTGTGATTCATATTGGAGGTTTGAGCTTTATGCAGATCTCGATGCTAATTGATGCCACCCTGCTGCTACTACCATATCGACGCCCGGCTGCTGTCGCCAGTGCCGCCACCGTTTCCTCCTCTTCTTCTGCCTATTCTTGTTCCTCTTGCGACGATGTCGTTTTTCTTCTTATGCAGATTTTGTATTTCTTTTTCCTCTTCTTCCTGTTTTACTTTCTCTTCTTTGTGTTGTTGTTGATGTGATGGTGGTGATGGTGATGTGGTTATTATTGTGGTGGTGATTCTGGTGGTTGTGGGGTCGAATAATAAATTTAATCAGTTTTGGATGATAACTTATCTTAATTTCGAAGGATAATTTTAATTAATTTTAAATGATAAAAATTTATCGATTTTTTAAGAGTCACTGATATTAATTTCGTAACACGGCTGAAATTAAATCTTCGTGCAAGTTTTGGGAGCATTTAAATTGAATATATAATTTCCTCAATAAAGAAACAAATAACTCTTCAAATTGGCAAAGAGTTGGGAATGTTTTGGCGTATTGGTGGCATGTTGAAGTAGATGGAGAGACGGAATATGCTGGCTTAGTACATGCCATCGAAGTGGACACCGGAATTGCCGTGAAACCAAACGACCCTAAACCACAAGCAAACGACAAACCCATCACTGATATTTTATTTATGAAAAAGTATAGATAATTAATAATTTTCAAATCAACAAATCAGTTAATAAAAAATACAACATCCATAACAATTATTAATAAAACATCCACAATGAAGGTTATAAAACATTCGAAATCTAAAGTAGTTATGAACTAATTTCAAAAATAGAACATCCGAAATCTAAAAATAAAAAATTATTGTCATATTGATTGAATTTTTATTTGATTGCGTAGCATTTTGCTCTTTATTTATTTATTCTTCCCCCAAAACTATAAGTCTATAACCTTTGTCGTTTATTCTCCGTGGGTGCCGCCTTTTCCACTTTCCGGGTCCCAATTTCCGTTAATATCTCATTTTAATATCTCTCACCTTTCAGATTCACGCTTCATACACCCAAACAAACATGGCCGCTGCCACCACCCTCTCTTCGTCGCTCTTCGCAACCACCACCTTCAAGGGCCCACCACCACATTCCTCTTCCTCCTCAAGCTTCCCTCTTCTGACCTACAAGTTCAATCCGCTCAGTACTCGCCAATCGCTTCCCAGGTTCCTGATTACTGATCATCCTCAATTCAATTTTCCCCTCTTTTATGTGGTGATTTCTGAAAAGAGCTCTGATTTTGTAGGGTGCGCGCAACTATGTTACAAGATAACGAGGAGAAAGTGAAAGTGAAAGAATCCGTACCCTCCAAGATTTCTACTTTCGATGATTCTGGTAAAGCTAGTATTGAAAGTGGGGACTCCACTACGACCTCATCGTCGTCTTCCTTTGAGAAATTCGTCATCAAAGTTGAACAGTCAGTCAATATCTTTCTCACGGTAAGTCATTTATATCGTTATTGTGTTCATGTTAGCTTAAGTTTTTTACTTCAACTGCTTAGTGTTAGTGCCCAAGTGATCAAATCAATTTCAATTCAGTTAGCAATTTAAGGTAGATGTCATTGATTGATGATTCATAGCATTCAATGGGAACAATAGTATAAATAGAGAGTGATTCCATTGTAATAGGCAAGGAAAAAATAGATCAATTTAATGGATGTTGGTTCATTAGGAGTTTTTCTCTCTTTCACTTGAAGTAAGAGAATTGTCTTTCTTGATTCATCTTCCTCGTCATAGTCAATTACCAATATCGTCTTCCATTTTAATTCTTACAATCAATTACATACATCTTCTTCTTTAATGTTTATCTTCTTTAATTCTAGTTCTAACAGATGCTTCATAGCATTCAGTGGCTGCTGAAAGCTACAGCTTTAGGAATGAGAAATCAATACTCTGTAGAATGATTTTAGTAATATGATGCAAGTTTGTCATTCTCTCGCATTGAGGCTGTAATCTTCAATTGCCTGATCTTTTCTCAGGGAGACAGGGGGTTGGTTTTTTTACCAAAGAAACTTGTTTCTATGTTATTTCTGTTTGCTAATTTTTGGCGTTGCTGATATTTTTCAGGATTCTGTGATAAAGATACTTGATACTTTGTACCATGATCGGGATTATGCAAGGTTTTTTGTTCTTGAAACAATTGCCAGGGTTCCATATTTTGGTAAGTGCCATTCTTTAATAATTGTTGAGGGGTTGAAGTTATCATCTCTAATTAATAAACAGCAATCCTTACTGGTTGCTGCTACACATAATTTACATGCTCTTTTGAAAGGATGAACATAACAAACCTGCATATGGACTTTTTGCTTTCTGATAACTTCATCATACTTAGAAACTTAAAACTGCACAGCTGCAATTTTGTCAAAATTACTGAAGTATAGTTGTAAACACAGGGATATGCTGTGGATTGGTTGCGGATATTCAGTATTAACCTCTGTATACCATTTATCTATGGCAGCCTTTATGTCAGTTCTTCACATGTATGAGAGCTTTGGCTGGTGGAGGCGGGCAGACTATCTGAAAGTGCATTTCGCTGAGAGTTGGAATGAAATGCATCATTTACTCATCATGGAAGTAAGATCTCAAGGCAATTTCGATGTGCTGTATCTGTAGTTTCTGAAAGTTTATAGTGTGCAACACATGCATGAACTCTGTTACTCACATAGTTTACTCAATGTTATATAACATTGGGTCTTTGGTTGCAGGAACTAGGGGGGAATTCATGGTGGTTTGACCGATTTCTTGCTCAACATATTGCAATATTTTATTATATAATGACTGTTCTTATGTATGCAATAAGCCCAAGAATGGCATGTAAGTATTAAGTAGTTGCTTTTTTCATTATAATCCTGTTTACATCTGTCAGTTTGGTGGTTGGATTATCATGATGAATTTCTTCTCCTGTTTTTTATTTGATGTATGTGGTTTGCACTAGTGCAGATCACTTTTCAGAATGTGTAGAGAGTCATGCATTTGAAACTTATGACAAATTTATCAAGGCCCGAGGAGGTATGATAGTGGTAGTTTCTTCTCATCTTTTTTTTTTTTTTTTTGTGTTTAGTATTTCAACTTGTATAATCCTTAATGTATATTTTCATAATGGGTGAGGGCCAGAACATCATACTTAAACTTTCAGTTTCTGTCTTTGATCGATTTGTTCTGGAAATGGCCACAATTTCTCTTATAAAAAGAAAAAAAGGAACAAAAAGCAAAAAAGTTAAATGATCCCACATTGATTTTATTACAGAATAGTAGTATATTTACTAGCTTATATTTGTTATGTTGTGCATCTTAGGTAATTCAATTATCATATCATGGTCTGAATTTTATAAAATTTATTTGCAGAGGATTTGAAAAAACTGCCAGCTCCTGAGGTTGCCGTGAATTATTATACAGGGGGTGATCTGTATTTATTCGGTATGATTTCTGTCTTCATGACCTATGGTTGGCCAATGGAGGGTGAAAAAATATATATGCAATCTGACACTTCCTTCTCATTTTTTTTTTCCTGTCAGATGAATTTCAAACGTCCAGAATTCCAAATACTAGAAGGCCTACGATAGGTAAGCCTCCAAATCAGTTCCACCATGCATTATTATGCTGAAGTTGTTTTGCCCAATAAAATCATTTATTGTCACGGAAACTCATCATATGAATCCAATTTTAAGAAACAACTAATCTCTCAATTCGTGAATCATTCAATCACTGAACATTTTCGGGCATTTGTTTCCTTAATGGTTCCTGTCTTCCTGAAGTGGAAATATTAGAACTTCCATGTTTGGATGATTGTTTGACAGACACAACACTCTATTGATTGGGCCTGGTTTTAATTCATGAACTTTGCTAACATTGATGATTAACGGTATATTAATTTTGAATATTGTCCCCCTCCAGAGAATCTGTACGATGTATTTCTAAATATCAGAGATGACGAAGCCGAACATTGCAAGACAATGAAGGCCTGCCAAACGCATGGGAACCTCCGGTCTCCGCATTCATATTCAGAGGATGATGATGGTGATGCCGCACTCTGTAACCTTGAAGCAGATTGCGAAGGAATAGTAGACTGTTTAAAGAAGTCTGTTACTTCAAGTCCAGCCAGGTTGAAGTAAAATACACAGCACAAACACACTAAATACAGCTCATTCATGAAAAGAAATTATACCAGGCACTGAATAAATTATTAGAGTTAAGTAAAAAGTAATAGATTTTCATCCACAGACACATTATGTATGTATCCCATATATCACCATACTCAAATGTATAATCATTTTAGTTTTTCCTTTTTTCTGTTCAACCATATAATTTAGGAACTTTAATATCAATAACAATAAAGTTCTCTTGTCCCATGATTACGTAACTTAAGCAGCAATTTGCGTATTTAGTTCTCTTGTTCACTTTATGTGTTGAAGTAAGAGACTTGATAAATATTCAGTATATAACTTGGAACTTAAATAAATTGATAAATAGTAGCTGACTAACAATGTTGTTGTTGGCAAATTGCAAGGACAGTTTCCTGACAAATAATGATCATAAAAGAAAAGTAAAGAAAAGATGGCAACACCTAATTTCCATTCTTCTACCATCCTTATCAAATTCAATTTGCATGTATTGTCAATCATTTCGTGGCAAAAAGGTTTAGTTAGGTTGGAATTGCCATTCTAACTCGGCCATCAACTTGACAATTTACTATAAAAAAAATAGCGGCAAAATTGGTTTGTGCCTTTTGTGTTGACAGCAACGAACCAACACAGCATGCAGGGTAGGGCAAATGCCAAACTTAAATCCAATCACAATCCCTCCTCAACCTTCATCCTTTGATTTGATTTGAGTACCAAATTGCACCGAAAGTTTGTTCACAATTTAATATTTGTTGTGCATAAATATATGGTTCTCCACTGCCTTTAGAATCCACAAAATGACACCACAATTAAATGACTAAGTCCGATCCTAATATCACTAGAAGAGAGGTTAAAAGAGCAAACTATTTTTAATTGCCTCCTGTAAAGGATTGATCATGTATTTTTTTAAGTTAAATGCATTTCCTAACAATTGATGGGAAATTGATTTAAAATTTCACAAAACTAAGATGATTATTAATCTATAATTAAAATCAATATTTTATCTTTCAAAGTTATACTTGACAATTTGTTCATGTAAATATCATAATAATATTACTAATCTATGTTAAGTTGAATAAGCAAACCATGTCACAGTTAGAGATAATCCAATACTCCACTGATATTGACCAAATATGAAGAATTTGACTTTCCCGTCTCTCAAAATTTTCAATTCAGAATCCAGAATAAGGAAATTAACTAACAAACCACACTTGTGTATAATATAATTAAGTGTTTCACTAAAAAGGAAAATAGCGGGAAGAGAAAAAACCAATAATTAAGGGGTTTCAAACTGTGGGTGGCCTGAGCAGTGAGCGGTCAGCAAAAGCATATTCCTTTTCCAGTTTTCCACCCTTTCTCCGTTCCACACCTCACTCCAAAGCATCTTATCAAAGATCCTCTTTCCCTTTTCTCTTTTATCTTTTTCTCTCTTATCACTCATCGCTATACTTTCTCTCTCTATAACCACCTCTACCTAAGTACCTACCTGTATATTCAGTATTCATTCTGCTCAATCTCAATCGCCTCTTCTTTATTTTTTTTTCTCACTTAACAATTTTTTTGGCGCCAAATCCATGAAACTCGACACCACTAATGGCGACGCGAAACCCTCCGGATCTTTCACTGAAGGCGGCGGGGCTGCTGACGACGACGACGTGCTCGTGCCTCCGTTGAACTTCGCCGTCGTGGACAACGGCATTTTCCGCTCTGGCTTTCCCGAGCCCGCCAATTTCGGGTTTCTGAAATCGCTCCACCTTCGTTCCGTTATGTGAGTTTCGCTGTTCTGTTCTTTGACCTTTACCTGTTTGATGAATAGATTTTGATCTGAGACTGAGTGTATTTTCGTGAAGATGTTTGTGCCCCGAACCCTATCCGGAACACAATTCAGAGTTTCTGAAGGCTCATGGAATTAGGCTTTACCAATTCGGGATCGATGGCTGTAAGGTTTCGTAATTTCTCCTTTCGTTCTGGTCTTGATCACACTGTTTGAATTTGAAATGCTATTTCCTTCTTAATTTTGCAATCTTCATCAGCTTAATTAGATTTTGCATACTGTTTTGATCTGTTGATTAAGTAATTGAGTAATTGTGATATAAGCACAAGCATACACACTGCATTATGTGCCGAACTAGGAAGATAATCGCATTAGGGATTGATTATGAATTTGTGGATAGACAATTAGACATGATCACATCACATGAACATTATTTTGAAAGAGTCTAGCTAGCATTTGAATGTCATGTATCTGTCTCCTTTAACATTTCAGTTGAATTATAAATTCACCTCCACAGGCTCCATTTCATATTCACTGTATAATCCAATATACAAAAACTAAATGTGTAGTACACTAATAGGAGCTTTAGAAGAGACTCTAGTGCTTGTTGAACCAATGACTGGTAGCTGTGCCTGCTCATACGTATTTGGTCTTTATGTTATGTGCTGCTGCTTGTTTCAAATAATATTATGTGGATGAATTCTATTTGAAAGTAGTTTGCCTCATTGGCTTGGACAGCATCTAGACTTCAACTGATCCTACTACCAGATTCATATCCAATGAGTTGCCAAGTGAATAGTGACTCTTTTATGTGCTACTCCAACAAAGCCTTTAGAAGTAGTGTGGTGATGAAAGATATGAGTAATCTGCAGAAAGTCCAATAGGTTTTCAATAAATCTGCTTCTTGTTGTTGCATTAGGGAAGATTTTTGAGGGAAAAAAAAATTGCCACTGCAAGAGTCCATGATTGTTTCCACTCTCATAGCTTCCCTTGTCCAATACAGATTATTATCTTCTTAAGTTTTGAAACTGCCTGATAGAGTAAACTCAATAATACATGTTTGCTTTTGACTAGACTATGACATTTTATTTCCCTTAACTGGAAAAAGATTCACAATATTACGTTTTCAACTTATGTCTTAAACTATATACAATTATATATTCTCAGCGTTGATTACACTTGTGTGCAGGAACCCTTTGTCAACATCCCAGAGGATACTATTCGAGAAGCTTTGAAAGTACTCCTTGGTATTATACATACACTCTTAAGCTTCTTTACTATAATGCTAGCCCTTAGCATAGCCTGTTGAGTGATATATTAATCTAATCAAATGTGGTTTGCTTGCATCAGATGTTAGGAACCACCCTGTGTTAATTCATTGTAAACGTGGGAAGGTACTAAATTATGTTCTTCTTGTTTCTTAAACTAACACTTGAGTTATTAACCCCCCAAACTTAAGGGTTTTAGTTTTTGCATTAAACAGCACCGCACTGGTTGTTTGGTGGGATGCTTAAGAAGATTGCAGAGGTGGTGTTTGTCATCTGTTTTTGACGAGTACCAAAGGTTTGCAGCAGCCAAAGCCAGAGTGTCAGACCAGAGGTTCATAGAATTATTCGACATTTCTTGTTTGAAGCACTACCCATTATCATTTTCATGCTCAAGGAAATAGGGGGAAAAATGGAGCATATTATACAGCTGCTGATTCCTTCCAAGGAATAATTTCCGTGATAGGAGAAGTTTAGGGACCCTTTTCTTTCTTCTTTTTACTTCGTTTGAAATCAGAGATGGATGAATTGGAGTGTTACTTAAGTTTGAACTCCACCCTTTTCGTCTTTACTTTTGGTACCTGTAGGCTGTAGCAATGGTTTAGCATGTTTCAGCTTGGATGGTACCTGTTAGCAATTTATGTAAACTTGACACCAGTGGATTGGATGGTTTTGTTGCACCATTCCACTTAAAGCAGTTAAAAAAAAAATAATAATAAACAAGAAAAGAAAAGAAAGAAAGAAACTATGCATTTGCTGGGTTGCTGCTATATAACTGTTTTTTTATCTTTTACTATTTGAGCTGCATGTTTAAATAACTGCTGTAATTATAATTATCAAAAGGAACGAGAGAAAGCGAATTTAAAAAGAAAAGTTAAATTGTCAATTTAGTAATTTGCCTTAAATTCTCCCATTTTTTCAGTCCCTCCCCATTCATAATGGTGCTCCTCAACCATAATACAGTAAAGTAATCATCATATAATTCAGTTAAAAAATCGCCAACCAAAAAAATAAAATAAAATAAATAAAACAATAAATGAGATTTCTTGATTATGAATCACGAGAGCGCATCGGTTGAAAAAGTTCACAAGAACAAGCAGTTCTTGGCTCACCATTTGCAACTTGATATTGTCATATTGATAGATGAAAAATTTAAAATACTATGATGATTTATGATGTTTAATAATTAAGATAACTATGATCTGAGACCTAGCTAGTACGTTTATGTTTGCGTTAATAGATATTTATAGCAAAACTACAATAGATATTTGTAACTAAATCTGTTTGAACTTTGAAGTGTTGTTTGAAGGTTGATGATCTCCCTCAAAAAGAATAAGCAAGAGAGGCAACTCCTTTCCATGGGAATGGATAACTACTTGAGGTTTTCCTTTTCGTGATGAAGTGTAGGTGGCACAGCGCAGCTCCTTAACTTTGGTTCTCTCACACGTGATTACATTATTGTTACTAAGCTATGGTATAATTAATGTGCTAGCTCTTATCATAAGTGGCGGTATGATGCTGCTGTAACACTGATATCATACTAATTTGCTGATTATATTACTAATTCTCTATGCATACTTTTGACCAATATCAAAGGCACATATCAAATCATCACAAAGTTTATCAGAATATTATATATTTGGCTAGCGTGTGTTATCTATTTTGTTCGTTAAATCTCAATAAGTCAAGATATTCTTATAGTTCTCATCATTCCATTTTTGCAGCATTAAGGGAAATCTATACAGAGATTTTCTTTTCTCATCAGGCTTTTCTTTTCAAATGTTAATAATCTATGCATGTTCAGGGGTAATGGAGAGAATCTCAATCTTTAGGCAAGGCATATATATAATAATATCTTATCTATTATATATCCTTCATAGTGGTCTATCATCTATGGCAGTTGTTAGTTTTATTTTTATATTGCCTAGTCTCTATCATCCAAGATTTCAGTCCTTTGCCACTAGATTGCCTTTGACCCAAAAAAGTTTTTATTAGCAACGTTTACAAGACAATAGGAATGCATAAATATGAATCTATTGAAATTAAATCTTTGTTATTGGATAGACATTAGCCGTAGTTATTATAACTTCATAACATGTTCATGTATGTTGGCTTTAATAAGCTTGTTTAACTTATTACTTAATTAGATTATTACCTTTGATATTAAAAATTGATACAATTACCTTATTGCATGTATATTGCACCATGAATCCAAGTAGATTTAGCCACGTAGTAGTGCTTGTGGTCCCAATTGACCATTGTGACATGTTGAAATTCCCCATAGATGTTTTATAAATCATAGTAAACAATTAAACCGTAAGGAATCTCGACTTATATAATATAGTTATTTTATTACCAAACACCTATAGATACATACGGCAGCCAAATTAATTTAATATTGTTGATTTCCAAATCCAAAAAAAAAAAAAAAAGAGTGATGCTTTTTAAGCAACTTTAGATTCGTAGATATGATTAAAATTCTAGTTTGGTTAATGTCTAGTGCCTTTGCTTCCTCAAATGGGAACTTGGAATTTATTACAAGAATTATTACCACGCATCATCATCATAAGGACTTGACTTGAATCTCCTATGGTAAATAAAAGCATGATGACAACTTTACTTTTTCCGAAAAATAAAAATAAAAAATCTTAAATATTTTGGGATGGCATGGACATTGGCCAATCCGCCAAACAATTAAGCATTGGAGTTTCCACATATTTTAATAATAAAAGGTACAAACGCACTTATTATTAGATTCGGTGACCTAATTACTAATAATTGAAGCTTTATTTATAACATACATGCATATGCATCATCACATCATCAAGATTAAGATCTAATTCCAATTGAAATAAACGTTTTAAATAATTAAGGACGAAGCTGCCGGCAATGATATTAAGTAGTGTTCTGCATTCACATCACAAATAATGCATGCAAATTCTAAATAACTTGACATATGGTATACTTATTATATATATTGTTTTGTGTGGCTAATATGAAATCATGAATTTTAGTTAAGCGAAATTAAATTTCCCGAATAAGCAACACTTGTGGAAAGTTATCACAAGAAAAGGATAGAATGTTTCCCACAGAGAGAAAAAGAAAGGAATGAGGCACTTCCGTTTTCATGAAAAGAAGAAAAAATAATAGGAAATGTCATAGAAACCGGCGGCCGTACTGGCTATAATAGAACTAAAGCTATAAAAGAGATAATAAGAAGAAAGCAAGAGAAAAAACGTACTATGCGCACATAGTAAATGAATCATGGCGTATTTGAAATAAATATGTAATATATCTGAATTCAAGAAAATATTTATATAATATCAATATTTTTCGAGTATAATACTGCACATGATTTGCAGGTTAAGACAAAACTTAATCTTTTTAAGATTTTTTATTTTAAATTCTTCTTTCAGAACAATGAAATTGTACGCTACAAAGCTCGACTTGTAGCGCAAGACTTCTCACAATTACTTTAGTGTTTGGTTATTTCCACTTAATGCAGCTTCCTAGCTCGCTCCCTGAAGTTATTGTCCCCACTTCTTTGAAAATTAAAGTGGGGGTGTGGCCTATGGAGATGATAATCATGATTAATATATAAGAGTCGCCAAAGCCACTAGCTTATATATGCCACCCTGCAACTTTAAAAGTGGATGAGTGAAGAAGAACAAAGACGGTTCCCAATCTAAGTATAATGGGTAATAACTTGTATTCAATAGATATTAATTAATTAAGTTTTTGCTGAACTATAGAGAGCTCTTGACCGTCACGGAGAATTTGGAGAGAAATAAAGTGAAAGAATATAAAATAAAAAAAAACTATATTTAACTCAAAATTTAAGTGTTAAGTTAATAAACTTTTCATCTTATAAACATTTTATTTTTATTCTAAAAAATATAGAATTAACAACCTCTCTTCAAGTGCGAGTCTTCGTATATAGAGTACAATTAACTCTTCTCTTTCATCTCCTCGACACCTTCAACACATATGATTATTTGTTCATAACTCTACCGCAATCTCATCATATTTGAGTACATGTATGTGAGTATGTCCATCACACCGCAGAATATGCCACTCGAATCACTCTTATCAAAAAGTCTTTTGATGCATCATGCAAATACTTCTAAACACCAACGGATCAACTGTCGACTCTAATATCATTTATTGAGTCACCATGAACTCTTCACTACTTCTTATTCTCAAATACGTGATCTCACACATAAATCTTAATAATTTTATACTAGGCGAAAAAGACTATTGTTATTGTTTAATTTCTAGGAAGTTCATAATGAAGTTGAGCCAAAATGGAGAAGAGAACTGTTTTGTCAGTCCTTCTATTGTTAGATAGCCAGTCACTTGCTTTGCTTTCACATATTCTCTGTCTCCATCATCTTCTGCAATTTTCATTTTTCTTTTTTTTAACAACCCGACAACCAAATATTGAGGTTATTAAGTGAGTTTGATAAATTATTTAAAATGACTAGCTATTCGAGGCAATGCATATAGATATAACTCTTTGAATGCCAAGTTTAATAGAGTTGTCTGTGAATACAGTCCATTCAATTTTTTTTTGGGCAATTTTTCATTTCTTTCTTCGCTAGAACAATATTTTTTAAGTTAAATAATAATGGTATATCTTTTATCTCTTTTATTCTCATAATTATAACGGTGAGTGTTCACTTTATGTATGTTCAACTTAAATAATTTTTTAAAAAATAATAATATTTATATTATTTATTATGTATATTATTGTATATATATAGTATAAAAATAATTTATTTTCTTTCTTTTTTATCCATTATTTTTAATATCAAAAATAGAAAATATACAAAAAAAAAGTATACATATATATAACAATTTTTTAACGTCATGTTGCTTGACAAGATATATAGCTTATTATTACATAGCATAATAAGCCAAATTAAACAGGAACCATGAGACACATAATAGTTCCTTGTAAATTTACAATATATAATAATATATGATTATATGATTATTATTAAGTAAAAGAGTGCATTACTAATGCCACAAATTAAGCAAATAAAAAACATCACTGGTCACACTCACAAAACTCTAAGCAAGCTAACACTTTTATTTTTTTCAAACTATATATATATATTTTTTATATAAAATTAAAGACACTTAGAAGTCTCAGTTTATCCACATAAAACAGACACACAACACAATATTAAATGCTTTAATATAATAATCCATATTATTATGCTAAGTATATGGTTCATCAGACAGTTGCAATGGGACCCAAGGAAACGTTGGATGATGATTCCATGGCCTTCATGGCTTCAAACCTTGGCTCCTTAGCTTGGAACTTGAGACCAACATAGAGCTTCATGTAATCATCAAAGACAAATTTTGGGTAAACTTGGCTTGTCTCATCTAAATCCTTCACCAAAGCAGGTGCTGGAGAAATCAAAGCATCATTCCCTGGATTGTAGAATGATGCTAATGACATTCTTGTTCCATCTGTTTGAGCAATCACTCGGTGCATCACACTCTTGTACTTCCCATTTGTTATCACCTTTATTTTATACACAAAAATAACCAAATTAATTTCATTGCAACACGCTATTTAATGTACCGACAATCTTATTATGTGTAAGATTGTGTAACTTCAATAAATAAATATGCATCAATATCTAAAAGTGCATGGAGTATTTGATCATCACTCATATACACATAGGAGAGTTTTTTTTTTTCCCCTTTTTTCTTTTTGGTCTTTATTTAATATATATAAAAAAAGACAAGAATCCGACTAAGCCAAAAAATCCCATAAAAAGGATAACATTTTTTTCTTTTTAGACTTGAAAAAAGTTGAAACGTATATATATGATCTCTACTTATCAAGAGATTAAAGTATCTATCACATAATCAAACAAGCAATATAATATAAAAATAAAAATAAATATACTATATATGAAAACTGACAAAAATAATAAATATTAGACCAAGGGTAGCAAGTAGCATGGAGAATAGTCGTAGTTTATATTTATATATAGATAATAATAAAAATAACATAAAACCACAATAAAATTCAGCTACCAAATTAATAAATAATTATATATAAATATATATATTATTTAAATTTTTTAATATATATTTTATATTAATGATTAATTTAATAATTGATTTTGTGTGTGAAATGAAAAAAATACCTCAAGTTGGTCTTCGAATTAACCAAATTAATGAATATTTATGTATTGTTTAAATTATTTTTTATATTTATAATTAATTTGGTGGCTGCGGGGCAAAAAGAAATACCTCAAGTTGGTCTCCAAGGTTGATGACAATGGAGTGGCGCATGGGTGGAACATCAATCCACTTGTCATCTTTGAGAAGCTGAAGGCCACTGACTTTGTCATCTTGGAAGAGAAGGATTAAGCCTCCAGCATCGGTGTGGGCTCTGAGGCCCTTAATAAGCTCAGGCTTGGGACATGGAGGGTAGTTGCTGACTTTTGTCCCAAAGTTTGGGCCCTTTGACCCATGAAACACCTTCTTCAGGTACCCTTTCTCCAGCCCAAGATTCTCACACAGCAAATCAAGAAGCAGCTCTGCCAGTTTCTCAAGTTCCATTGCAAACTCCTTCATTGCTTCCCTGTATTCTTGTTCAAGATCAGGGATTTCTGAAATGTTGGAGGTGGGAAGATGGCGCAAGAAGAAAGTGCTTTCCCAATCCAAGTCATTGATTTCGGATTGAGCAGATTCCAAGCCTTTGCTTGTCACCATTTCTTTGAACCTTAACTCCATACACTTTTTGTAGTGTTCTTTTGTCAGCTTCTCCACTTTGTCCATCAACTCAATCGATATAGGATGATTTATCAGCTTCACATACAAGAACCAAATACAATAAGGCATAATCCAATTAAGAATAAGAGGAAATAAATAAATAAATGAAGTTTCATTTTATATATATTTTATTGTATGTATGTATATACGGACCTCAAAGAAACCCCAGTTCTCACAAGCATCTTTGATCATCTCCATGGCTGATCCTCTCTCTTCGGTGTTAAGCTTTGACATGTCAACAATGGGAAAGTTCTCTGCCATTTTTGTGTGTTTTTTTCTTCTCTTTAGGTTTGTTCTTCTCTCACTATTTGAGTGAATGAGTTCGTGTTGTGTTGTGTTGTGTAGTGTGAAAAGTGAGGTTCTCGGAGGTGCAATTTATAGGCCTTCAACTTCAAGGAGCGCCTAACAATGATCAACAAATATTATTATTAATTAATAAATTAATAATAATAATAATAATAATTAATAACACATTATAATAATATTAGACAATCAATAAAAATTCAATTAACAATTTAATTAGATGTTTTATTTCTTTAGATGTCAGATGTTCTATTTTTTTAAAAATATAAAATTAATTGATAATTGCTTTAGATTTGGTATGATCTATAATTTTTATTATAGATATTCTATAATCAATAATTACAAATGTTTTATGTTTTATTAATTGATTTATTAATTAAAAAATATTGATTACTTATATTTTTCCAACGACGAATTCGAATTCTTTTTAATACCATATATGTGTGATGGCTTACGGATCGGATTTAGGTGTGTTTTTCAAGAGTTTTTTCTTCCATAACAAAAGAAATACTATTTATAAAAACAAATAATTAAAAAGTTGAAAAATATACTTTTGGATTCTTTTATCTGTATAATAAATTCAAAATTATAAGTTTAATTGATTTTTTACAATTTAAAACAAAATATTTGCCCTTGATGATAAAAAAAAAATACTAATTTGCTATAATATGATATAGGACCCAAGAATCAATGTTCATTGATATGTTGCAATGAGAATAAAATCTCATGTAGGTTCATACATATATATGCAGTATACAGTAGTAGCAAATGGGTTGAGTTAATTAATTAAAAGGACAAGGTAACGTGAATGTTTATGAGATGCTAAGTTCGATTACCCTAAAATAGTGAAAGGTAATTTCTTCTTCTTCTTTTTTTAACTTGTATTTTATTTAAGATTTTGTCTTTTACTTTTCATCATTGTGTTATATATTAACTGAGATTATGAGATGTCTATATATATTGTAATTTGAAAGATGAAATTAAAAGCACAACTTTTATTATTATTAATAAAAATAAATACTACTTTTTTGAAATGAAAGGGACGGACTGAAAAGGAACGAGTATAAGTCTCGGCCTCCAACTATTTCTAAAATTTTTATATAATAATAATTTATTTATATTTATTAATAATTAAATGCTTAATATATTTAATTTCATAAATAAATGTTTAGTCTAAATATTAGTTGTTTTTAATAAGTAAATAACCATATCCAAAAATAAATATTAGATGAAATTCTTGATTAAATCTTCATAAAGTGTTAAAAAAATATTTAATATAGATTATATTATCAATTAATTTTGTGTTATATATTTACTATAGATATATCTTTATAATGTATTTAGATTATATAACTTATCAGTAAGCCTTATTTTATATTTGTTTATTTTTTACTAAAATTATAAGTGAATCAATACAATTTATAATTATCATTTTAAGTACATATACTTATAAAATACATATTTGTTAAATATATGATAATTATTAATTTTTTGTTATGTCTAAATTGTAGTATCTTATTTATTTTATCAAAAATTAATAAATGACGAATATTTTTTTATGTAAACTATAATTTATTATTTATATAAAATTATCAATTATTAATGAGCCAAGTTAAGTTATGAGTCGAGCTCTATTTTCATAAGCTAACCTTCATATTGACTTGACTTAACTCAGTTCGTCTCACTTTCAATTTACTTTCGACTCCTCCAGAATCAACGTCCTGGGTTCGCTCCTGAAAATGAAAATTAGTGAATAATTTTTATCATTGAGTTTTGATAACAAAAGAGAGGAGGATCTATCAAGGATGATGCTTCCACCAAATGAATAGAGCCACTTGAGAGGAATAAAGAAATAAAATAATTAAGTTGGTTTGGGTGGGAGAGAGGTAGGGGAAACTTTAATTAATCTCTGGGGAAAAGGAAAGAAAAAATATAATAATGGAAAAGGAAGGGAATTGTTCTAGTTGAGTTCTCGGACAGATGAATTGATGAAGAGTACGAAAGAGTTTATAAATTAAATATGTGGTTGAGCCAATAAGAGTGTATCTTGGAAACATTAATATAGTATGCACCAAAAAAAATGCTTAAGAGTTTCCAATCTCAATTCTCAATGACTCAATTAATGTTCGTAATTTTTTTTACCTAATTTTTTTACTTTTTTCTCCCATTTTTGGTGTAAATTTTTATCTTTTAAAATATTTTTATAATTAATACTGAATTTATCTAAAATAGCTCAAAATATATTTTGTGTATATCAAATGTGTTATTTTTATAAAACATTGGTTTTCAATAGATAAAAATCAAAGGATATTATAAATAGAAACATTGATGAATCTCAATAGGTATAAATATATTAGTACATAAATAAATAAGTATAGTCACAAAAAAAGTATATTTCTATTTCTATTCAATATACTTTTTAATAAATATAAAAAATATTAATATATAAAAAATTATAAATATTTTTTATTTACCAAAATTGTTTAGTAAGAATGAGTAAAATTTACCTCTTATTAAAACTAAATTCATATTAAGATATTATTTTTTGTTACAACAAATAAAATATAAAATAATTGACATTTATTTTGTTTTACTTGACATGCATACAATAGATTTTCGTACAAAAATAAAAAAAATTAATCTATGTGTACCATTATACACATCCATACATATTATTTATAACACAGAAAAATGTAAATATTAGCAAAGAAAAATAAAATTTCTATATTTTCATTTTTCCGTGTTAAAAATGGTGTATACAGATGTATATAATGATACATGTAGTATTATTGTAATAAAAATATCTCAAATAACTATATTTTTTTGAAATATTTTGAAATATAAATTCTTTATTAAAAAAATAAAAAAAAAACTTGTCAATAAAATTTGAATGCACTACTCAAACATTATGAACATTTCATTTCAGTAAATATATTTCCTTGTAACCATTTTTATTATTTTTATAATTCATTTAAATTTCTTAAGTACATTGTTGATCATGTAAATTTTATATATGTTTTCTTCGATCTAAGTGAGCACAACGCTCATGGTCATGAGTCTCCATGGATTTATTAACAGAGTTGTAAATTACTAGACATATGATGGACTTTTCATTTTAAAAATAAAAATATCATAAATAACCAGGTTTGTTTAATAATATTTAACTTCCAAAATAAAATTTGATTATTTTATATTTTATTTATTACAATAAAAAATCTTAATAGGAATTTATGTATAATATAATAAAAATTTAACACATTCTTAGTAAATAATTTTAGCAAATAGAAAATATCTATAAATTTTATGTATTAATATTTTTAATATTTGTTTAAGATATATTATATAAAAATATATTTATTTATTTATATACTAAAATGTTTTATATTAATTAAGACCCATCAATATTATGCTTGTGCAGTATTTTTTAATTCTTCTTAAATAAAATTTAAGTACTTATAAAAAGTGACACGTCTAATTTGTCCAAAATTTTGGTACTAATATTTTCTTAACAATTAATTATAATGTGTCCTCGACATTAAATATTAAATTAATACTTTATCTTATTAAAAAAAAATGCTAGGGAATCAACGTTAAGGGACCAATAGGAGCAATGAATATAATTAAAAAAATAGTGGGTGGTAAAAGAAAAGAAAAAAAAAGAAGGAAAAATAATATTAACTCCTTATTATCTTTCTAATATTAATATTGACTCTCAAGACTTTCTCTAAAAATTATTACTTAGACAAAAAGAATTTCTCGTACTCTAGTCACATTACTCACATGAGACCACCGTGCACTACTTTGTGAATTGAATTGTGATCATCCTAACCATAGAAGTCATCTCTTCCTTCTCTTCATCATTATTGCTATGTACTGGAGTAGGCACCGTTGGTTTAATCTCACTGACACTGTTGTAAAAGGTAGAACATGAACAGGAACATGAGTCGTGGAACATGTATGTGTTCACATACTCATGGACCCCCACACATACCATCATGAATTAATTAATGAATGATCTTCATTTAATTAGGGGTTTTATTTGAGTCACCTTAATAAATTACTTTCTTCATCAAGAATATATATAAACTAAGCACGTACATGATTCATTTTGTCCTAAAACCTTTTTCAGGATAACAAGGGTTCAATATTTAATTTTTGAATAAGTCTAAAAATATTAATTTTAATTAATTAATATTAGTTAGTTTCTAATTATAAAAAAATTATTTTCTAAATATTTAAATTTTAAAATAAAATAATTAATTAATATTAACTGAAAAATTAAATACTAGTTAATAAATTTCAGAGATAAATGCATATTAGCAGAATTGATCAATAAATAGTCACTATTATAGCTCCCTAGCTATTAGAGAGAAAGAGGATAAAAAGGAGAAGATTTATTTTGTTGAGAAATTGAGCTGACCTAATAACCCCAAATTCAGATATGGCTAATTGGCTACCACATCTCCTACTCAATAAACATTTTCTATTTCAACTTTTTTTTTACTTATTTATTACTTATTAATTAGAGGGGTTATGTGACCGTGACTCTTGTCGTTTTTCTTCTTCTTAGGAAGCATGGACACATTAATGTAATATGATGAAAAAGATCTACCTACATATATCATTAGTAAACACCTATATATAAAGGATATATATCTTATCAACATACCAGACATCATGATATCCATATCAATTATTTTTTTATGTTCTATATTCTAAATTACTTTATTATTTAACTCGACAAAATTAATTAAGATTTACCTCATAATTATGTTATTGTTTAAAAAATTAATTATTTTATCTTAGCTTGCATTGATATGTAGATCGATATTGTACAAGCACAAGTTGGAGTAAGTAGCATTTAGTTGCACATGCATTAATTAATTAATACAGCGGCATTGGTATATCAATCTTTACTTAAAAATATTATCACCACGGAACCTTAGATGTTAACCTAGAAATAAGAGATGCCAAAATAAGACATGTTGCAAGTTGTTGAAACAATAATCTTGTTAATTTTTTTTATTTGATTAATTAAAAGTTTTTTTAAAAAATTATGTCAAATTGTTTATCTTTAAATGATTCTTACTAAATAAGGTGTCATGTATTTTTTCGTTAATTAATAAATTTTAACTTTTCATTTATTTTATTTTATTTTATTTTAAAAACTCAAATTTAAAATTTAGGAGTTATAATTAAAAATTTAAAATTTAAATTTAAGAATTTAGAAGCGTTTGCACTCCTTATTTTTTTTTGAAATGCGTTAGCATTCACCCTCTCACGTCCTCCCAAACTAAATTATATAATATATATGTTATACTATCATTTATTTAATTTATACACGATGATTGATGATAACTTACAGGATAAGATCATGGCAAGTAATAGCTTCATATTAATCACCCATTGAAAAAAGCACCATAAAAATGTATATATTATCTTTGCTTGATATGGACAATCATGCATTTATAGGACCATGCTTGATATAGATCACCTAATAAGATCAGGTTTACACATATCTATACTAGACCAAAAATTAAATGAAACTTTTTCTTTCAATTCTTAGAAATTAAATAAACCCATCATCAAATTATATATTTAAAGAATAACAATGCTCAAATAATAATAAATACCCAAATACACAAAATGATATATTGTAATTGTAAGTATTATTTTGGTGATCAGAGAGATTTTGAAATAAATTAAAATAAGAAGATATCGAAAGTGATAAAATATATAACAACAAGAACATGATAATAAAATTGCATAACTAATAAGTATATGATTAGTGAAAAGACAAAATTGACTGATGAATTCTTTGTGGCAGCGCAGCCAGAATAGTTACAAAAAAATGACAACACAAAACACAGCCATCGCTAGTGGATGCATGAATCAGAGGCTGCCCCTCAGCCCTCATTATAATGTTTAATTTCTTTCTATCCATTTTTTACTTTCAACTTTCAAGTATTTTCTTTTTTAGTATTCAAATAATTTTATAGGAAATGCCTATATATATATATATCCCTCCATTTGTTATTATAATTTCATTCCTTTCCTTTTCTTCATTTTTTTTCTTTCGTGAATCTTTGTAATTAAGCCATTGTCACCTTTCCCATTTATAATTATTAATTAATTAAGTGAAGACAAATATTCATATTTGGTAGATCAATGACGTGATGATATGTTCATGACTAGTTTTATTAATTAAATGGATTTGTTTAATTAAACACGACTTAGAGATTTTCCAAATAAATTATTAAATATAAGAGTAATTGAATTGTATGATGACATCACATTAATTAAACAATGTTAGCATCTAATTATATCTAGCAATATTCTTTTTATACAATTAGCCATATAAGTTTTGTTAGAGTCAATGTTGGCCATATATATTAACTGAAAAAACGAAAACTCAATATACATGAAAATGAGGATTAGAAGATATAGCAAGTAAGTAATAAGCATTTATCTAATTAATCAAAACGAATCTATCTAATCTAATAAAAGAAAATATATTGTTGACTTATAATGCTCTTCTACGTACTATCAACACTCCTTTATTAATTTTGTAATGTTTTTTTCTCAATTATGTCAAGGGGGCAACACAACATTATCATAAACACCCAAAGAGAAAACCAAAAAGTAAAAGAATGCCCATTAAAGAGAGTTACTGAACGTGTGGGCAATGAAAAAAGGTGTCACTTCCACTACTACTACTAGTAAATAATAAAAAAGAATAATAATAATCAATGAGCATGACTCAGATCTTGATCAAGTAGGAGATATTTAGTGAGAGATCAAGTAGGAGACATTTAGTGAGAGATTTCGGAGAGTGTTTGCCATAAAAATAAAATTATAATTATGATGCTTTATAAATTATAACTCATGAACACACTTTTTGAAGTAGGACGAATAATAATTCATATAAAATTATGTTTTTTAAAATTAAATTACTTTTTTTATAATAATTATAGCATATTTGCTTGACTCTCGTTTAAATCATTTAAAAATTATTTTATTTTAATTTTAATTTAGTTAGACTTATTTTGAGCATTTCATTTGTAATAACAGCTTCTTTACACAGACACTAAGTTAAATTTAAGTAAGATACACCATTAGCTTTTTTGCTCACCATCAAATGAAAATATTTTATTATTTCAACAAGCTAAGGTCAATGTATAGACAAATCACATTGTTATAAAACTACTTATTATAAAACTCTACTTTTTTTTTTACTTTACTTATAGTAACCGATTATTATTATTATTATTATTATTATTATTATTATTTTGGTATTTAGTAGCCGATGATTATATTATTAATTTTCCTTTTCTTTTGCTTTACAAAACAATGGGCTGTATTTCTTTATAGCTATATAGAAAGAAAGAAAAATAATATATAATAAAGAACAATGGATTTTTTTAATTATATATTTAATATTTTAATTGATTGTTTATTGTCTAGTAGCTATTACAAGGGCATGGGCTTAAGAGTTGAGGGGAATTTGATCCATCAACTTTCGGTCTTGATTTCACATGCAATGTTGCTTTTTGCATGATAATGGTAGTAGTGCCACCAGATTGTGTCTCATTTTATGATGAATCAATTAAATTATAGCTTTCACAAGCAATAATGTCATTGGCTAGCTAAAATTTAATTAAACATATATATAATAATGTAACACACAATTTAGGGTACAAAGGAATGTTTGGAAAACAACACGAAGCTGCGCACGCTTGAATTCTTACATACATTCTCCATCTCTTCCTTTTTTTTTTTTATTTGGTGTCATTTCGACAAAAAGTGATTGTTTGATTAGTGAAAAGTGAAAGAGATAATTGGTTCATTAGTATTATAATTAAAAGAATTGATGAACTGCATAAGTACTTATAAAATATAAACATCATATCGCATTATGGGATCGGGTCATTTCATGCTTATTTCCGTCAAAGTTGATTAATTCACATCGATTTATTTCCCGTCTATCTTTGGATTCAATATAATGGGACTACCATCATCATGATTAATAGTATTTAACTATTTATTCTATTAATTTTCTGTTAATCCAACCAAGACAATGTGAAAGTTGGCTAATTACTTAAAGAGAAATTAATCCCAAGAAAGTATTCAAATATATATATTTAAAGTTAATAAAAAGGATAGATACTTTAGTATTTAAAAAATTATGTGAATAACCCAAAATGTATTTAGACATTTTAACTTTAATTTATATGGCCGTTTTGGTTTTTAAAATTATTAATCCTAAAAGATCAGATTACTTTAATCATTTTAAATTTAATTCATATTATTAATTTCTAACACAGTTAAAAAAAATTATTCCTAAAAGGATATATATATTAGTTTTTTCTTCTTTTTTTTTTTAAAGAAAGGGATACACCATTGAGTATTTATAATAGACTAATAATTAACAAATTAAATGGCACTATACCCCATTTTATGAATGACACCTTAGAATTTGCCTATCTATTATTCTAGTAATAATATATATTCTTTATTTTATTAAGTAGTATTATTTACTTGTAGAAGATGGAAAGAACACACACCACATGTGGGAAGCAGGATAACATATTATCCCAATTTGAATTTGTGTGCATATTATGAAATAATGGGGTTGTGTTTGTATATATATGTTGCACGCACTAATTTGTTTCTTGTTCGCAATTCCATGAATTTGTTCCTGCTTATCTGATTATTTTTGTTGATACCAATATTAATTGACAGATTTATGGTAGTGCTCTAATCACCCTGGAAACAACGACAATAATAATAATAATCAGGGAATCAACAAATATCTTCTGAATTCTGTCTTGCAAGGAATTCTTATAATGTGGGACACTTTAATTCCCAAATGCCTTTCTTCATTATTAGGATTACTCCATATATATATGCCACTTTTTTAAAACTATATAGATGGATATTCAGTATTATTAGACTAATTCTTCCAATCTTATTTTAACTATCCGAGTAAAGATAACGCGATTATGAACGGCCGTGAAAAAAAAAAATACAGCAACGATTATAATTCATTGAGAATTATAAATTATTGATATGGTGGTGGTCAACAATCGCCATTAATTGTCTTTTATAGAATAATTAATGAAGGGGTAATTATAGTAAAAAAATTGGATACCAAACTCCTCCTATTCCTTTTATATAATAGTATTTTGTAGCCGTTATGAAAAATCGTCACAGTACAAAATTGATTGTGGACTAGAAAATAAAATTGGAAAGTTTTGAGTATACCTCAAATCGTATTAAAATTAATCAAGATTAACGACTAAAAAGTGATGAAATACAATATACTTCATTTTTTGAGATATATCGAAATACCTTTCATTAAAATTAACTTTATGTGAAACTAACTCCGTATAAATTTTCATCATATGTATGTGTTTTTGTTTTTTTTGTGTAGGGAGAGACTCGAGACAAAACCTCTTACCGCATGCGATATGAGTTATGGTACCTTTATATATGTTATAATACAAATAAATATTATTAAAAAATAAGAATGCCTAACTAAAGCTTATGTAAAACTTTAAATTTAAATATGATTGCTGTTTTTGTGTTCTCAGTGGAAAGCAAGTGTTGGTTGGTTCAGTAATAATGAAATAGCCCAGTAGTTGATGAAGATGAACATTCTAGATTTCTAGTTTTTTTTTTATTTTTTCTTTGGACGTTAGATTTCTAGTTCTAGTTAAATAGCAAGTGCACATGATATGCTGTTCATCTCTCACAAGGTGACAAACCTCTGTGGAACCCATTTGAGCCTTTTACTTCCATGCTTCCTCTTTCTTTTTCTTTTCCCAGTTATAATTTGTGACTTCGATTATAATGCCTTAAGAAAAAATGAAATTTTTTATAATATTTTATGATTTAAATGAAAATACACACTTTTTTATTTTTATTGTAGAAAAAGGTAAATTTTTATGTTTCAATTATCGTCATTTTAATATTAAAGGGAATCCACCTATAATTAAAGTTAGAACTTTAAAATTATTTTGCGAAACCATCCGAATATTTCTTATAACTCACTCAAAGTTTTGATGTAGCTTGCCATAGGTGTTTACATAATTAATTTTGTGTACACAATGTTAATGTTAAAATAATTTTTATAAATTTTAGTTTTATATTATTATATTAGCAAAAAATAGAATATTATTGATTTTACTATTTATTATATATATATAAAATAAAATCAATCAATGTATATTTATCTTAATCAAAAGTTATTATATTTACCATAATATTTATAATTTTATGTAAATAACATCAATAAATATATATTTATAATATTTAATATTATGTATTTAATTCAATAATAATTTATAAATAAAAAATTACTAAAATAGAAAATTATGTGATTACTTATAGCTAAAAGATTATTACTATTACATTTGCCCTAGTATTATTGATTGCCTGCTGTTTTTTTTATACACGTAAGCATATATATAATTAAATAAGAATTTGATAGTCTTTATTTACTATGGATGCTTACAGTATAATAAAGTAACATAACATACAGTATATTATGAAGCTTCAATTTGAACAGTGTGGATTTCTTTTTGTGACAGAGACTGATCAATATAAATGTTATTATTACTGTTTGAAAGAGATTCTGATATGCATCACTACTCCTATAAATTACACTAATAATTTCTTTCTCAATTATTATTCCAAACGGAAACATGCGCATCTCTTTTGGCACCAATATGTTTTTGTTACTAGAATATATTCATATTTTAAGACGTCCATATTATGCATTTAAAATCGTACAAATTTGTAAAGTTTTGTAGACTTCCACATATATATATATATATATATATATA